>NW_019060846.1:0-10142 GCF_000696155.1 Zootermopsis nevadensis
GTCTTTATTAAAAATCGAAATATTGACTTCTCTTTCGGCTATAGTGGAAATCGAAAAAGTGACATAGAAGAGTTAGAACGACGAGTGGCAGTAAAAGTTTGAGACAGGACGAGCTGCACCAGAAGGCAGTGGATCGATCGATCGGTCGAGGGTGGAGTGAGAAGGTAAACATCTGGAGTAGTTCACTTTGCAATTCGGAGAAGGATAGTATTTTGACATAAATTACCATAAGTCTGTCTGCCCATCCCGTAGCACCGGTAACGTGGTGCAGTTTAAGACGTTTCAGTACCAGGAACAACGCCATTTGAAGTAAACAGAGAATTTAAAAATGTTAATATAGTTGCATACTCGTTTTGTGCCTGGGGATACAGAGGCTGGACCCACTTCAGGAACCGGTGAGGACTCAATTAACGAGACCCAGATTGGGAACGTGGTTAGCAATGAGACTCCTTCAACCAGCGTCGGAAAATGGTCTTTGTATTTATAACCAACGATTTCCTTGTAATCTTCTGCTATTCCTTACATCCACGAAGTAAATTCACAATAACAGTTGATTATACAAGCAACAGGCATCTCTGAAACGTCGTTGAATTTGTTCCAGTCTACACAACGCAACGAACCAGAAGACAGATACGTCCATGCTCGCAGCCGTGAGAACCTTAAATATCACTTGTATTTGCGTGGTTGTTCATTTACTAATCTGTACCATCCGACGCTATCTCAGGTTCTGAAGAGTTATCTCCTTAAGCGCTGATTATTCGACGAAGCGGTTGTTGTAACAAGATTCACGTTCTCTTTTATTCTTCTTAAGTTTCGACCTGACACGTTCCCTCTTGCGTGGGTTAATGAAGAGATGAAATTACGAATTGTGCGGTAACCCAATCATTCTGCCGGTTTTCAGCTAAAAGCACGAGAGACTTTGGGGTTTACATGTCCTGCGGTTTCAGTCTCACGAAAGGAAGTTTTGGTTTACCATCCACAGAAAGTGTGACCGTGAAGGCGAGGCAGTTCCTCAAAGCAACCCCAGGTTTCTGGAAGGCATACTTTACACAGGAAGAGATGAGTACTCGGAAACCTGAAGAGAAAATGTCACTTGAGAGACCAAGTTGTTGATGGGTTAAGTTAACATTGATCCGGAGAGTGTGAAAAGTTGATTCATCCGGTTTGCGATAGGGCTCCACTCTTTGTGAGTACGATAATGAATCTTGAATGTTTTTCAAGATGGACTCGTTCTGTAGAATTAAATTGGCGTGTACAGTGCGATGGGCACCGGCTCGTGAATTATGAACGCCTGGAAACAGCCCTTAGAGTCAATACTGCTCGTCGGCGAGTTTAGGGGAAAATGTTAAGTAATTCTATTAAATACCGTAGAATTGAAACGAGGCTCCGTATCCAATATCTTCCTACTGACATGTTTTTCCTATGCTCTCGCCTGAAGTTCTAAAAGGAAATGATATATTGAAAATATTGTTCTGCAGGCCAAATCCTTCGAAATTGCTTTTGTTGTGGTACTTTTGTTATGCACCACTGCGTGCAACAGTGGCCTGTGAGAATTATTTTCAATGCTGTGTTGTCTGCTTGGCGATTTGTATAACCAGAAACAGCTGTTAACAGCTGTTTCTGGTTATAATGTGTCATTCTATAACATTGACATTCTTATTCATCCATTGTTGACAGAAATTTATGTTCTCTCTCACATAAACAGTAGCTCTGTGTCATTGTTGAACAAGCAACAATTGAATTGTCTAATGAACAGTGAACTGGAGTCTGTGGATAAAATTACTGATGCAATGCAGTTCATATTTTATTTCACAATTATTCACACTTTGCAGACACGTAAATGCTGTTCTTTGTGTAGTGTTAAATAAATGTTTCTGTTAGATATTGACATATTCTTCATGCCATATACAAACGCTCCATAAAACTGTTTAAAAAATCATTAAACTTTTATTTGTGTTTCATGTAGGCAAAACGTTGTGTTGACCCATAATACAAACGTAATTTAAATACGTTCTTGGTCTTTAGATACCGTTCGCTGAACCTAAACGTGTGAAGCCACTTTCATGTGATAACAGCGCAGTTTTTGCATTAAGATATTCGCAATTTTCCGTGCAGTTAGTTAACAGTTTAGTTCGTCCATTACAGTGTTTTGTGAAATGTGCATATATTTCATCAAATTCCATTTCTACCAAAACGCACTTAATAAAATTTAGTTTATTGTTATGGCTGCCCAAGAATTACGCCATGTTGTGCCATAACCAATTTAACTCTCGCAGAAATTGCACGTCATAATTATATAAATTAAAACGAAATACCAAAAACAATTTTATGTGGTTGTGGTTGTAACCATTTTAAAACGATCGATACCATTCCAGTTCTATAATACTATATAGCGGTATGTTTAGATATTCATTAAAGCTTCAGAATTTATTAGATTAAAATCGCTGTTTCCCAGCAGAGAACCCAAAATTAACAGATGCACCTTGTTATCACAATAGTTACACACGACCCATATTCAACGCAATCTGTCGGCAAAGCCATGCATTTGTACGTGTAAACAGGTCCGTAATTAAACAGCCCACAGCATTCAGTCTCTGATTTTGTTTTAGGTTAGGTTAGGTTACGTGTTCCGTCACATGACGGAGTGGTTTCCAACCAAATGCTGTGTTTTGGAAGCAAACTTCAGCGTTCAATTTTAAATCAACACAAATGCAACACATTAATCTAAAAACTAGCTTACTAGTCAGTAAATCGGTTATAATGGACCAAGAGATGTAAATTGAGCGTTTTGCCAGATATTATTACAGTACTTAGCTACCGGAATCACGGACTGCATGAATGTCGAGTTTAAACGGAGTTCATATATAATTAATACGCACAAAATAAATCAGCAACACTGTTATTCTAACCCTTGATATGTTAGTGGTTACAATGTGTGTTTCCTGTCTTTATCGTGGCAAATATTTGATTCTCTAAATAACAAACTTTTGTTACGTTTTGAGCCCCAAGCCTCAAGCAACGAATATTTGATAAATGAATCCCAAAAGAAAACACCATCACAACTATCAGTTGGTTATTGCTGTTTAAGAAAATAGTAGCTGTTTACAATGAGAATCACACGAAATTTATAGATATAATGTGGACAAAATGCAGAATTTATGATACGGCTGGTACAATACATGTTAGTCCCCACTGGCCTTTCAGTTGTTAAAATATTTTCTGATTTGTAGCGGTGAGTTTTATTTGGGCTAACAAGGCTGGCTGCTAGCTCTGTTGTTGAGCATTGTCGTGTTTGGCTTTGGAAATTCGTGTATTTTCTTACAGAAACTATGAAATTAATTACTTTTACACGCCTGCGACATTTGATCGCTATTATAGTAATTTGATCGTGAGATAATCAGCTTTTCAGCATTGAGCAAGCCTTTGAGCGTCTTTTATTCTACAACCGGAAAAAAGTTCGCGTATCCCCGCCCTTCACGAAGTGTTCGTTGGCGTTGCTGTCCCATCAGCGGCCACGTGTCCATGATAGTGACGTCGGGGTTTTAGGTCATGTCGTCCTGTCATTAATCTAGAGTCACGAGTTTGTGACACCAAACACAGGACAGTCAGCGCCATCACGAACTCACGTGTTCAGCCAGTCCTATCGACGTTTCAGTCATGAAATCTCTTTAACGCGCGCGTGTACAGTTTAAAACGCATTTTATTTTTACGATGGGTGTTTTGTAAGCGGGCAGTTACCTCTCTAAACCATTTTATGTGCTTAGCCGTCTCTAATCTGACTTTGCCTTTCTTCATCTCAGTTCTCAAGACCTCCCAACTTTTAAAGTGACCTCTCAGCAAAACTTTAGCCCAAGAGCCCGTTCTTTACCTACGTTTCTCGGTGAATTGTACCGAAATAATTGTGACATGCTTTAATGCAGTATTGCAGGGTTCACGATGTAAAAAGCTACGAAAATCCTCCGTCAAGATACCTTCGCCTAGGTCAAGACTCAAACCCAGGACTTCCAGACTACGAAGCAGGACAAACGACTGCAGTGACGACCAGGAACTCGACACAGGCCCAGTGCATGAATTAACCTCGTCCGGTCGCAGTTTCTCATTTCATCTGAGCAGCTTCTGTTGCCCCACGAAACAATTTGATGGTTCTAACCTGCCATAAAAGAGGTTATCAGACGCTGGTATTGTCGTTAATTCGGTTTTCGTTGTCTCTCTTTTATTTGGCCGGATTTAGTAGCTTTTAGAAACAGCCTTCTCTATAATGAAAGCCGGTCCGGAGCACGAACCACTCGCAAAGGCAGAAAGAGATTAATGCAACAGTGGGATAAGGCAAAGTGAGGCATCCGTGCGTCATTACACACGCAGAGAGGCTGTCAGTACCCCTACACTTTAAAACCTGTCATGTTACGAAATTTCTTAAAGGACTACGTTACATCGGGGATAATATTAAAATGGATCATAGAGCAGTAGTGTGTGGACTGGATTCGCAGGCTTCAGGATGCGTCCTAGTGGTAGGCTGTTGTGAACATGGTAATGAATCTCCGTGTTTTGTAAAGGACTTGACATTGTCCCGCAGAAACTTATATATTAGGTCCCTTTTCTCGCCCACTGGTCCACGTATTCGTCTGTTTCCTCACATTCTGTGGGTCCTGCATTTATCGTTTTTAAAATCTGGCTGTGAATCCATTTGCAGCAGTTTTATTTATGTTTCGTACTTGGAAACTTGAGGATACATTTCCGTGAAGTATTGTTTAACAAAGGAATTAATTCACTTAAATGTGATTAAGACCCCGTGGTGGGGCGAAGGAGAACTCGGGGGGTAATTAGGTGAACAAGTTGTAGCGACTGTCGTCTTCCCACTTCTCAGAACCAGGAAACTGTTTCCGACTTGATGATTTATGGGGAAATATTTAGTGGGGCAGAGCGAAAGTCCCGAATTATTTCCCTTCTCCTTCGGCGTACGTACTTCACCTGTTCCTGCCCCTTTGTGTCACGCTCTTTCCAATTTCAGAAAGTGGGAAACAAAGCTTTGTCCCAGACCTGGGACTGTCGTGTTCCTACCAAACAAATTTCGATATTGCTTTCGACGTACGCGTGGAAGCTGTTCAAAAGAAGCAAAGATCATTCATCTCTCGGAGTGTAATTGCAGTTTGAACTGTGGCGGAAGCCGATATAAAACTTCGTAATTGTTTGACTTTGTATCATATATTACATCTGGCGTTCAATTCGAAACGCGTTGAATTTTCACAATTGTTACTCCTAATAAATTGCTAATTTAAGAACGCTGAAGCTTTATTACACGATTGCAAGCTTACACGACAATACGTACGGCAGCCAGAGAAAAATCAGGCGCGTGTTACAACAAATGAGGACAAAATTATAAGAAAAATATAGCTAACAAATTCTTTCTTGCGGAAAAAATAGAATACTTCGGAAAACTACAGCTAATTAAATTTTTGTAAATATCTGCTACCGTTCGGCCCAGAAGCTTCTATCTTCCGTGTTAACAATTTTAGAACGTAAAACCTAAAATGCAAGTCTTCTTAAGTGTCGCCTGGTGTTACTTTGTATGGGTTTGAAACTTGGTCTGTCAGCGTGACGGGACAACAGTAGATTGACAGTGTATAGCAGGAGGATATTTGTACCCAACAAAGAGGAAGTAACAGGAGAATGGAGAAAATTACTTTCAGAGGAACTTCATTATTTTCAGTACTTCGTGAAGTTTGTATTTGTTTTTCGCATTTATCAGTTCGTAATTTAGTTTGGCAAAGTATCCAACAAATTATTTCAGCAAGGCGATGGCTTAACTACGTGTTCTCAGTAATCTCGCAGGCATTTATCAACGTTTCGGAGGAAATTTATGCCTCCGTCTTCACGGTCGAAGTAACTAGACTACACGATGTTAGAACCCAGAAGACGTGAATATGTGATCGCCATGAAATCTTCTTAGCAGTGGTGCCACACGTGAACGAGTGGAATTCTGATAATTTGTTTCTCTCTGAATTCTTGTCGATTTTGTTTGTGAAAGGAGAGGAGAATAGTATCTCCGTATTTTCGCTTCCGATACGTAAAAGTAATATTTCCTTTGGTTCTTTAATAATGGAGGAGAGAAGAAGAAATTGGATTCTGCGCTGTGCATCCCGCGGTGGTTCACGGAACCTACAAACTAAAGACGAAGTAAGAACAATCAAACTTTAGTACCTTTGCGATATATATCGAGGCGAACGAGGGCATGGGTGGGTTATTTAGTGGGAAGGAAGCGCTGCTTCGTAATTCTGAGGTGGCAAAGCACGCTTTGTATAATCTTGTTGATGGCCGGCGGCGGACGCCCCTTCCCCAGAAGGGCGGGGGGGGGGGGGGGGGGGGGATCAAGATCGTCCCTTGCTAGGTGACACAATTCCTGCGTACGAAACGCATTGCTGGAAATGGTAATCAGAGTTTACGGGAATTTGCTTACGCTAACGGGTTCTGTCGTGGCGTGAGCCTCGACCATTCAAACTGGGGTCTGTTGGTGCTGATGGGAGGTTATCCCGTCAGGCAACTTGTCCAAAAGATTTGGTTGGTTCTCTGAGGTTTGAACCCACTTCTGAGATGCAGGGCCGTGTCAGTATTTAAGAATCCAGTCCGTACCGCGAAGAAAACACCTCACTTCACCATTACAGAGATCAGCTGTTTGACGCTATTTACTGTGAGAATAATACGAAACACGTAAATAAATTCTGTGGGGAAAATGCATCTTTACTGATTGCTAAAGCGGGTGGTACATATAGTTACCACTGTGTTATCTACTTCCCGACACGTTTCGACCCACCTGGGGCAGTCATGATATTAATCGTGTATTATGTGCTGATGCCATTTATTTATCAATTAATTAAAATTACTTATCCGATCTACAGAATGCATTCTGTAACTTGCAATCCGCTTGTGCGAGCTGATGTTCACGTTAAATCTGAGCATTGAGTTGTTCGTGAGTATTTTTGGCAAAGGTAATTCGTACCAATGCCCAAGACAGATAAGTTTATAAATCTGTAATGTCTATTGACAGGAGCTGCAAATAACACAAACGTATCCTTCCCAGACTCACAAGTTGTCTTGTCGAAGAACAGAATTGGTAAATTTCACCACAATCTATCAGAGCATTCAGCTGTCAAAGTTATTGACGCTTAAGACAGCAATGGGGTGTCATGTGTAGCTGAGATCATAAATGAAGTGAAAAATGTGGAAAATTGATGTGACGTGTTGTGAAAAGAACACCATGCATTTGTTTGCTTTCACTATTAACCCATGAAGCACAAGAAATATTACGTGCTTTTAATCAACTGTATTACCTGTTTGAGTGCGGCCAGAACTCTTTCGTAATTAAGAACGCTTAAAACGAGTGTAACCGTCCCACTCCTGTTTGCTGTTGGAGTTGCCCGGCTCGGTTGCAGTCTTGTCGATCTTTGTTGTATGTGAGGTAATTCGGGATTTCTGCTCATGTAGGCATGGAACTTTTCTCAGGGAATATTACATGGAGGGGTATAAGCTGAATGCCAGCGAGGAAGGTTTCGGAAATGTTCTTGAGATTCCAGTTCGTAATTTCACAAGCACAATTTATTTCTTCTACAATTAATATTTACTGGCCGAATCGAGCTACAAAACAATTTAGGATGTTGGTTCCTCTGAATTCCAGAAAAGAGTCCGTCAAGAAAACTTTCCTGTCCTTTAGTTATAGGACTTCCCCCCCTTAACTTTCACAAAAATTTTATGTATTTGGGCAGTAATGATGCCCTAGCTCACGTCGACCATTAAAAAAACCTTTAGCCGGCGGGTGCCCCCTGCAAGAATTTTGGAGGTCACACGGTGCCATAATTCTTTCCTTTACCGTTGTTGCTTGTGCAACTTTCTTTTCTTTTCTTTTTATTAAGGGTCAGTGAGCCTTCTGCACTGAATGCAGAGCACCTACCAATAAACTGAACCCTGGCCTGAAAAGGACGCACTTGCCTAACAAGTGAAACGCGTAAATCTTTATTACTTGTTTCCAATTTATTTTTATTTGCGCCTCACTGGGACTCGAACCCAGAACGCGCGGTCACACGAGTGACGTAATTGGACAGAAATAAATTATTAATGAGTCAGGTAATTTTCATTAGTAAACTGCCTCAGCTTTGCGCAATAAACCATTAGGTTTTAAAAGCACAATTTTAATAACGGTGTGCCTTTGTTAGTATTTTTTAGTTCTGATATTTCCAATTAAAATTAATTGCCTTCACGATGTCAGATTTACTTAATCGTTGATTACTAAAGGGTAAACGAAGCTAATGGAACTTTTCCGCTTTCGAATAATTGCATATTTTATGGCGGAAATTAAGATCGCTTATCCACGGAACAAAGAACAATACTCGTTATGAAATTTATTAGAAGAATTTTAATAACTTTAGTGTATAGGTTACAAACTTACTTAATGCAGATGTGTATTTTGTTCGTATTTTCAAAGGGGTTTGAAAACCATAGCTGTGTGCCAATTTTATCACTTGTAATTTTTAAAGTAAAATTGATTCATGCATGAGGAGTCGTATAATGAGATTTAAGATGTGAAATTAATGGCGGAAAGGTTAATTGAATATGTGGAGTCAGAAAAGACACAAGCGTGGTCGTAGGATTGAACAATAAGAAATATCGAATTTTGTGTTCAGTTAGAAGTTTTAACTATCCTAACATACTGTCCAACAAATAGAAGAAAGGATACAAGAACAGTAATTAAACTTGGCTACATCATCATCCCTGATAAACTGTAAACATAATTCAATTTTAAAGGAATTTTAAAGTATTATAGAGTATCAGATAAGGCTTGAAGGATTAGTAGGAAATATTAATGTACGTAATCAGCTTAATCATGAACTTCCAAGCTGTGGCCATTATATTTTTAAGGTTGTGCGTGCGTGCGTGACGTAAATCACGTCTCCAGCCATTCCCTTCCCTTCCCTCAGGGACTGTCACCGCTACATGACAAGTGTGTGAACTCCAGCTGAAGTTGCCCTAAAACACACTGCCGCAATCTTCCTGATTCCTTATTCCCTGTTAATTGTCTCCTAACTACACGTAAAAAGTATCCTAACCAGTGAGGTTAACTTCGGTGCAATTTCGTGCGATGAAATGATGGCGGAGGAACCCCGAGGAAGGACGTCGTTACTGAGACAGTCGCTTCGGGCGAGGTTGAGTCTTGCTAGGATCGTCATTGCAGTTCTGAACAGGAGACGAGAAGGGCTTCTGTCTACATGTAGCAGAGTCCCTGTTGAGACGCTCCTTGATTTTTATGGAAGACGAGGTTTCATTACAGTTTTCACAAAATCCTACCACGGAGTCCTGACGTAAGCCACATTGAACCCAGTCCACATCCCCACACTCTCCATTTTAATATTATTATTTCATTTACTCTGAAGTTTCCTCAAAGGCAGGGTTCTCTCTTTTTCTTTTACGTCAGGGCTTTCGACTAAAATTTTGTTTGAATTTCCTCCAAAATGGGTAATCAGTTTATCTGAATGTATTCATAGTAGGCAACTGTTATTACAGCGGCAAGAGAATGTTCGTAATGAGACGAGAACACGCACAGAGTCGCCACTGTCTCTTAGTCCCGTGTTGCATGTACGTCGATTCTGTGACGATGGTGGGAGCAGAGATATGGCCAATATCCGCAATCATCTTAACTGTACCTTGCCTTTTGTTTGTACGCCAGCGTGTTTCACGTTCGGACCACGACGGGATTATAGGAAACTGCCGTCAATACAGCTGTTGATTTTCCAACCGAACCCTCACGTTCCAGACATCGGTCAGACTTATTTACTCTCTGGGATTATGGTACATAAACCTGCAATAAAATATCTGACTTCACAGTTTATCTCCAGCTTCGTAAACAGCGAAAAATTTGATAACGCATCATTCGAGATAAATCGATTGTATGCTTTAAACTAAAGGTCCCTTTTCTTCTCGGTTAACAAGGATCTGAGAGCCAATTTTGTGTTGTCACAACTAACGCGGCGTCCTTAATATCCACTTTAATAATATTTTCATCTCATATACGTTCGGGTCTTGAAATCCACGGTTTCCAACTAATGGTTATCTACGCATTCATTATTTTCCCCCGTGCATGCTACATGTTCAGTCCA
>NW_019060849.1:12868-25930 GCF_000696155.1 Zootermopsis nevadensis
CAGATCAATCGATTACATACACTCACTCATTCATGTTTTCCCTCGCACTTCTATCTGCTCAATTCGTCTTTCAGTTTATGCTCGGATTATAATTATTGAGAAACTGAACATATTTGATTATATTCCACAGCAATGGGTAAGAGATTATTACTGCACTTTATGTAACAAGCAAAATAACATTTTAAATTTATTTTGGGGCGTAATTATAGGACTACAAAGCCAAAAGTGTAGCTCAAACTTTGTAGCTTCTGACAAACATTTTGTCTTATGTAATATTTTATACGTGACAGGCTTTTGTTTCGAGATAATTAATATTTAAAAATTAAATTTTTTACTTCATACCCTCCCTCTATTCTTCCTGTATTTTAGTCTTTGCATTTCTCCTTTGTTCTTCCTTGAAATATAATTTAATCTTTTATACACAGCTATATATATCACACCACTGTACTTCGTGTGAACAAATTTGGTATTTCAACGTCAGCTGTTGGCTGTACACATGATTTAAGTCGAAAATCGCTGGATGGATTTTGATAAAATTTGGTACGGATATTATGCCATTGGAAACTACCCTAAAATCGTATTTCACAATTTCCTACAATTAGTAACACAAACGTGGCGGAGGAACGAACTTCTGAGGTGGAACCGCCACTTGCAATAGGATCATATAGTGACGTAGGGTAATAGATTTTCGGCAAATACAAAACAGTGTAGTAATGTTTTTATGATTTAAAATAACAATATAGTGATGGATAAAAGAAAAATATTTACGCTTCACCAGGATTCGATCCTGTGTCCCCATACGTACTAATACTAGATGCTGATTACAGATTTACAGTCTATCATTATATGATTTCAGATGTTTTGAGACTTGAACATGCATTTGAAAGTAATTACGTGGTACCGACGCATACTAATCGAATTTTAGGGCAAACTTTTGTTTCTTACTTTCGGAATGTAGTCCATTATGTCACCAGGGAAGTCTCAGTGGAAATAATATTTCTTTTCTCGCTGCAGGGAGGCTCTGTTAACACTTACCAGCACGTAAACAGACAAGTATTCAATGTAAAATGTTTCCTTCTGTAGTGTAAGATTACTTACTTCCTCGTCCCACGCTCGTCTCAGGCCAATTCTATTTCCTCTCGAAAGTAATGAAAGAAAACTTCTAGTTTAAATCCGTGTTAGCAAATAAAGAAAAAACTAAATAAGTACAGGATTGAAAACGTTGGAATTTGTCCCTGATCTTGTCTGTCTACGTGAAAACCGAGTTTCTAAAAGATAACACGCCAACGCACACTTCGTTTTAGTTTGTATTTTCTTAACTTGTTTTTGACTTCGTGAAACATTCGTGAAATCTCATTTATATATTTGTACTGGTATTTTCTCTTTGGAACAAATTTCTTGTGTTCTTGTTAACGGTAACAAATTGTATATTTCTCTACAGAATTTAGAACAACTTTTTCTGGATTCTTTATATGCTGAGTGAACACATAATTATTAAAGTGGTTGATACATTAACTAAAATATCTTTACGACTTATTTTGTTGGCGTAGACTATTGCATATGCCACTCACTCAATATTAAATCCCATTTCAATTAGCATTCAGGTGGTAAATACACTTTACGTAATTTATTTTTCAGGTCGGAATGAAACTAACGTAATGAAAATTGATGGCTAAGAAGACAAAGATTATAGACATAATTTTTTATTTCTCATAATTCAGAGATATATTTGTTATTGTAGTCTGAAAATCCCGCAGAATTAATCTATAGTAATGTCGTAAGACAGAGTACGAATAACTGTTTTCTAATCCATACCAAATAACCATCAATCTACTTATTTGACAATAAAATTATGTAACCAGGTGAGATTTCAGATTCTCACGGCCGTGAGTATGAAGACTGCCGTCTTCTGAGGTGTTGCACCGTGTATTCTGTTACCGACAATTTAGAGGCACTTACTGAATCATCGCCCTGATGACGGAGGCAGCAAGCGCCTCTGAAACGTTGGTAAAATTCTACCACACTACATGGCGCAACTTCCAAGAAGGCAGCCATCTTCTTGTACAACATGGGTTGTGGTCTTCTGTGTTATAAAGCCGTGTAATTTTGTATGTGGTTAATAACGTTTCGGGGTTAGGTACCCTCCATCTTCTGGGTGTATAATAATGTACTGCAGACGACGCAACTGAATAAATTAACAAACTGAAATAAAACAGCTTCAGCAATTTGTGACAGAGTGTGATATAAAACATGGAGCTCAGTACCTGTAACTTATTTCAGAGGATATCTGAATTTAAATTATGCAGCACGCGGCGAAACATCGATTTCAGAAAGTATAACCCGAAAAAATATATTCCCATCCTGTATTGGAAAAAGATCTGCATTAACATTATAAAATTTTAGTTTCCGAAACTTTTATCCTCATAATATCTAACGTATTTATTCGGTGGTCACCTGGTTTAAAGCGGTTACAGTTTCAGGTCGTCCTAACACTGTTGGTGTGTTCAAACTTTGCTACAGACATCGATCGTCTAGCGGTTAGAATGCTGGCCTTGTAATCCTGGGGTCTCGGGTTCAATTCCCGGCGGTGCCCGAATTTATAACTTGTGTTGGGCAAGGCCGTGGCCTAGGTAACACAGAGTTTTCCTCTGGGGGCTTCCCTGGTTTCTCCGTGGCATCCCAACAATTACTCCATTCACACACAGAAGAAGGCAATGGCAAACCACTTCTGGATCATCTGCCAAGAACGTATATGAACAGGTCCCAGTCCGAGAAAAGGATAGAAGGATCCTGTTCATATGGACCTGTCATCAGACAGAACACTAAATATATTTAAGCCTGAGACTTTGTAGTGATTTGATCTCCGATATAACAATTTCACTGACTACGTAGAAGACTAATGCAGAATCCATTCAGTGACAGTTCTTCCTGAGAATCTTATAGCATATCAGTTAGTAAAAAAATATTCCCAACATTTTACATAACTCGAAATTTTAATGACGTGTCCACAAGGGCCCTCGCACCGTTCTCTGGCATGCATTATTTCTTTATTCCACCTACTACCAGTTTTGAATAGTGGACTCCTTCAGACAAACAAAAATTCATGACTCATCTCCCTATGCGTTCTAAATACTCCGGCCCACACACCCTCCTTTATTTGATTGCCCTATTATTATTTGTTGAAGTGAAGGCTTACAAATTACTCAGCTCCTCGACATGCAACTGTCTCCAGTCTCCCGTTGGTTCAACCCCTTTCATCAAATGTCAACTCGACAGCTTCACAGGGAGATGATTCCCACAGCGGATTCCTTGTTCGGTTCCGGCTGACTTAAGGTCCCGTCTAATTCCGTCATGTAATGGATTTAATTCGTAGTTTGAGGCAATTTAGCTAAAGCCTAACCCAAGGACGTCTAAGCATATCTAAGATGTCAACGCGATTTCCAGCGCTGTGTCAAGAGAGACATTCATTTCGAGTTGTCGCCGTCTCAGCCTCCAGTGGTCACGTAAATCACAGGAACACCGGCAGCTTTTGTGATGCAAATTTAGAAATAAGATGCAAGTTTTCTTATTTCCTTTTACTCTACATTCTTCTTACTTTCCTTTTTAGCTTTTGTTGTCGAGGATGTGTTGAGTAGAAATTGTGGTTGACGTAGAATGAAAAATAATGGCGTGTGTGGAAAACGTTTTCTGTAGTGGCGGGTATAAGTTCACGCTGAAATAAGAAACGTACAAATTTACTCTGCGGATAACACGGCGAAAGTGGGGGGTGGGGGGGGGCAGCTCTGTAAAACGGGTCACGAGTTAAATTTTCTGAGGTTAAAAATATTTTCAGAAATCACGCTCAGAATTTATAGGTCCTTCCAATTACATTATTACTTTTCCAATGATTACCATCTAATGACTGTAATCAGGCTTCTTAATTAACCTTTTAAAATAAACGCTCGTCTAAGTGATATTAAAGAATTCAGACCGTACCGCGTCTTAATTAACCTTTTACAATAAACGCTCGTCTAAATGATATTAAAGAATTCAGACCGTACCGCAAAGGAAACACAAGTCTTCACTATTACAAAGATCTATTCGGCAATGTTGTTTAAAAAAATAATCGCTCTTTACAGTGAAAATCATATAAAACCCACAAATACAAAATGAAGAATTATTTACTATTAAATCGGATGGTACATATATAGTTGTCACTGGAATCTATGCGTTAATAAAATAATTATTTTATATTACCATTTTTAAATTTGTAGCTGGACCCACAATCCTTACCAAAATTACGTGCTGCATTCTAATTAAAATCAAATAATCCCAGACGTCTGAATTGAAGAAAACAAACGTGAGACAGATTCAAATTCAATTCTTCCACTTCGGTGTCTGTAGAACAGTCATGAAGCGACTGCGATAAGAAACTTTCCTTAATCAGGATTCGAACTCGTAATCCTTGACCTGTGGCTCAGTGCCAGGTTTTGCTTTCTATCGATCTAACACACGAGCTGAAAGAGAAAATATTCAACTCTGTTGCCAAATTGTACAGCACCGCACAGACATTATCTTCACAAAAACCCCACCTCGGTTTACTGAGTCTAATGCAGCTTGATGCTAGCTTCGACGCCAATTATACGTGCATATATAGAGCTGTATTTCTTCCTACTTTGGAGACATTGCTCTTTCTGATGCAAAGAACTATTAACATCTCACTCTTTCTCGTTTTCTACTTTCTCTCTTCCTTCTACTTATTTATCATTAATTTCCATGCTAAATATTTGCAAAATGTGTTCCTCCTTAGCAGTATGGCGCTTGGTTAAAACTTTTGACTTCACATCTGGAATTCCTGATACAAGTCAAGAAAGGGTCACTGGGTGTCCAATGGTCTTCCCAAGTCCTTCCAGTTGAATTTCAGACACTATCACATCTTTACATATCCATTCAAAACCACTACATATCATCCTGTCTAATTATACTCCCAAGTACATTACCTATTGATACGATGTCGTTAAATAACTTACGAAGCAGCAATAAACTTTTGTCATACCATGACGTCCTTACTCACAAAACATAGAAAACTTGGGAGAAATGTGAGTACGAAATATAATATTAAAATGAATTCCAAAGCAATTTCTTGTGATAAAATTATTCGTTAATACTTTGATAATTTCACGACTCAGGTTAATTTAAATATATACAATAAAATAGGAAAATATTATATATGATGAATTGGTAAGCACATGTAAGAAGAAGAAGAAGACCATGTTCATTCTAATGAAGTTTCAAAGCAAAACCACTAAAAGTGCCTTATAGATCGTCCGAGATTCGAACTGTATACATTGGTCTACACAATTACCTTTACGTTAACCTGATATAACTCCACTGTTATAAATAATATGTAGGAATAATTTAATATAACAAATAGACGTTCTATCAGCACACTGAGACTACGTACAGAAAACCTGTATTCAATTAAAGCAACATGAAAATCTCCGAAAATAAAAGTAATTTATAACACAAACCCCCATACCAAAGCAGCCTCTGTGAATCACTACCGGGTTATTTAATTCTGAATAAATAAACTAACGGTGAAAAATCCCACAACTATACCACAATTCGCCTATTGCCTCTTACCAATATATCATCATGTAATGGCTACTACATTAGTACAGTGGCCACTGAGACAGTAAATTGGGCAGTGCTCTTTCAGATATAGTGTTTGGAATTCTTGTAGTTCATCTCGAAACTGAATTTACGTCACACATGACGTCAGCTATATTAATCAAGAAAAGGATTCAGGAGGTTATTGATTTTTGTAGAGATTTTTTAATTAACATACTCACTGCCAAGTTCCATCGTCTTATTTAATTATACTATATAAATAATATATTTCGAAACGAAACGTTGAATAGACATTTTTGGAAATTACTGTTAGCCTTGTCGGAGGAGTTTACAGGTTTTTATGTACATACATCGTGTATGGTTGGTCACGTTTAAGAATTCTGCACAACGAAGTTATTATAGATTGCAGACCTATTTCTTTCTCACTAGAAACACTTCACATTCTTTTTCTTTCCGACAGCAGAGAGCGTTATAACAAATCAGTGTTATATGAGGACGAGATTAAAGGGGCACTGCTTTACAGTAATTATATATTACGAATAGGAGTTATATTATGTTGAGATTACAAGTATACAGAGTCCTAACATGTATAAGAGGGAAGACGTCTTGACGTTTTGATACTACCTTTTTAATATTATCTAAACTTGTGTACCATTTTCACTACTGCTATGGTGTGTGGATTGAATACAGTTTTCTTTGTCATGGTAGCTTTGAAACAATTGATATCAGTTTCAACATTTCAACATAATTTCACTAATCACTGGCGCCTGATTCAGCAAAACAAGCCTTCCATCTATTTCTAAAATGCTAATATTTTAGAATATTTCGCAAATAACAGATGTAAGATTGAATTTTAGGTTCTCACTGTGGCGAGTATGAAAATTTCTATTTTCCGGGTTGTAGCGCAGTGTAGTTTGGTGTAAGATTCTCGACGTTTCGGAGGCAGCAAGTGCCTCTGCAATGTCCATAAAAGTTTACCAGACTTCATGGTGTTACAACCCAGACGACAGTCATCTTCAGTGGTCGAAAATATTGCTGTATTAGCCTTTCTTTCGGCTGTCAACATGTAACAATTCGAGAAAAGCGTGATCATTGAATTTTGTATTGGACAACTTCAAATTGTAAAAGAATTCTATTTTTGTGAAATCCGAAGATTCCGTATCGAACCCACTGGATCATATTCTGATCCAGATGAATTCAATCCATGTTTTCACATCCTATTAATTTACGAACCACTTCAATCTTATTCTCTCATTTACAATTAAATGTCCTAAGACGTTTCTTTCCTCAGTTCCTTTAGCTATAAAAATGTATAAGAGAGACTAGCCTGAAATGCCATAGCTTGGTAAAACGATGTGCTTGTAATATTAACATAAATTATTCCTGCAATAATTTTAAATTTCGCTCCGTTAGGTTCGTCGTGTTGGTACGGATATCCAGTGGAAGATGGCGTCTAGACCCAGCGCGGATTACAAGGTTCGTGTGCAAAAGTATGTTTACTGGTGTTTCTCTAACGGTTTTACAGTGACATTTTATCAGGAATTGAAGCTTAAGTTTGCTATCAGTTTATGGAAACAGATGTACATTGAAGACTTCAGAGGTAAGTCATAATTAGCACTAATTGCTTCTATCAGCGTGACTTTCACTTTGGGATCAAGGTTGGGGAAACAAGTGCAGCCAACTTCAGTTAAATAACAAGCTAGATTTGGTGTTAATTTTGTGCACAGACCTAACATCACAGACAATTTCCCTTTGTCAGCCAACATATTTACTTGCTAATGCTCAATTTGGTGCTTTCAAATTTTATTATGAAGAGGTTAAGTTTCACCATGTTTATATTTTGGTTATTTGTATTTGTTTTTTAATTTGCTATTAACAGAAAGGTGATGCTTTTACTCGGTTGCATTGCACTGTTTCCTGCTTAGTCCTTCTGTGTCCTAATGAGTTGTTATTCGTGTTAAAATTACATGTTCTTTAATATTTGTTGGTAAACATAATATAGCTCATGAGAAGAAGACTGTTATTTTACCCAAGGTTGTGGCCAAAAATAGCTGTGGACATTTTGATGATATTTTGTTTAAAAATGCCCATAGGAAGATTAGCTGTGTACGTGATAACATTTCTTAATAATCCAAATACTGCAAAAAGCATTTAGTCATGCATTCTCAGGTCAATGTCAATGTTTTAAACCAATTTATATTATATATTTATTTATATTTAGAGGATTTATAGTCTGAATGTCTGTCCTGTGCTTTTCTCATGTTACATGCAAGGTATTTAAGAATTCTATAGTGAATAGCCACAAAACATTTTTATCTCAAGGACTGAAAATACAAATATCAGCAAAACTGTAAATATGAGTTATAAAGTTCCCAAGGCTACAGTTTTGGTATTTTGGGTTGTAACGGCATGTGAAATTGTAGACACCAGCATTTCTAAGAAACATACTCCCTACATCAGCCCTGAAGATGGAGTCAGAATCCAACTCCGAAACAGTAATATATAAGTACAAGTTAACATGGCAATCCTTGCGTCAGCTATATTATTGATCTACAAACTGAATCATTTTACAAAAAAATCAAATAATTTCAACTTTAATACAGATTTGACCATTTTAACTAATACTTTTTATAAGATCACAGATATTAGGCTGTTTTTTTTAAATTATATGCCAAAAGCGATTGTTAGTTTATACTGTGTAGAATACTTTTATAATCTTGTTTAGGTTAGATATAGGTAGTTTTACACACAACATGATCCATAAATGTGTGTCTCTGCTTCTCTGTTAATTAATTTATGTAAACTTGAAAGATGAAAGCTTCAGCTCATGTTAAACCGAAAGAGAATCAAGACTTTGGCTTCAGGGTGGGTTTTCTATCGTGTCGTGAGGAAGTGGAAATCTTTGATCTCATTAATTTCATTTCTGTCAGCGCCTCAGTATTTGTTTTTGCAATTCTTTAATAAGATTTGGGACCTTGTTCCATGCGATATTAATATTGAGTCTCGTTTAACAGTCAGAACTGTCACTACACAGGCTTCTCTAACGAACTATGAAAAGTAGGTCTCGGCGATGGTTTACAAGGAGTCATAATAAAGGTAAATAAGATATGTAAAACAGGGAAATCAACAGGACGTGGTTAGATTTCAGATTCTCACGGCGACAGGTATGGAGATGGCTGTAATCTGGAACGTTTTGCCGCCTGGTAAAGTGTACCGACGTTTCAGAGATGATTACTGCGTCCATCATTAGGACGCCCTGATGAAGGAGGCAGTAAGAACCTCCGAAACATCAATAAATATCTAATAGACTACATGGCGCCATATCCCAGAAGACAGACAACTTAAACGGGATATTGTTTATAATAGGATTTTTACTGTATATTAAGTTTTGTAAATTAAATAATTTTAAATGAGAACGAGGTTAATATTAAGCATCGACGACAGATCATATGTATGGAAATGCAGTAGTTTGTGTGTTTATATCACAATGAAATTTTTACCCCAGTAAGTTACCAAAGTGTACGTATGTGGAGGGAAATTTTTTAACTGCGGTTGGCTATACCCTCACCCTTTGACGTTTCTGAAAATACCGTTTTGCTTTCGTATTGCACGTTCCTACTATTGGCATACTGTAAATAAAATATAAAATCATGCTTTACTTTTCTCCGTTTCCACACATAAGAATCATCATCCTCTCATATGTTGATACAGCGTCATTAAATACTCTGAATAAATTATATGGCTGTGAGAACGGATAACCTCGGGCATTTCTGTCCGTGGCATGTGAAATGATTTCAATAGCACTGTCGCTTCTGATAGTTTATTGTTGTTTTTGTTGATTCCGGTCAGACTCCTGCCTGCTTTGACCACGCCCGGAATACTTACTGGTGCTGTGAGAAGTCACCTGGGGGTTGTAAATAGTTACAGCGTGACCCGCTAGCCAAGTCGACGACCAAGTTCCATTCGTTTTCGTAGTGGTTAAGCTCAAAGGAGCAAATTTCATACGGCACTGTCGTCTTTCTTTAGTTATATTTCCACCCCCCCCCCCACCCCTTTCTTCTTTCAAAGTTTTTCTTTTTTTCGTGATCCGCATGGGAGATATGTAAGTGTTCGCCTCGCAGATTGCTAAAGGTTAACGTTCAAACACTGAGTGACGCGTGGCTTTTAGTTCGAACGTTTCGTGTTTCGTATTGAAATAAACGATAATTCACAGTGCCTTCAAAACATTAACTAACCCCGGACCTTATCATGAAACATTTGAATTTAGTCAAATCCATTAATTCGCATATTTATCCAAGATCTATTTTAATATTATATTCCCATCTACGATTAGTTCCCCTACGTTTTCCCCTGTCTTCACGTTTTACGACCAAACATATGTATGGTTTCTTCGTCTCTTTTATTCTACAAGGTCTGTCTGATTTAATAACATAATGTTATGAAGTAGTAATGAAGATTTACTAGCAAATAAAATTTGTATTTTCCATAATAATTAATTTTACACATAAGTTAATATAATTGCGTCATATTGTGAATTAAAATTTAATTATTCGTGTTTTTTTCCCGTCTAATCAGATGTACCAAATATGTAAATGATATTTTAATATCTTATGTATAATTTTATTTATATACAATTGTGATTAGACGGGAAAGAAAACACGAATAATTAATTTTACCCTTTGAAGCCCTGAGACCGTCTAAGTAACATGGAAATTAAAAACTCAGTTCTTACCTCAAATAATATAAAATTCATCTTTATTACAAATATCAAATGACTAATATTGTTTAAGGAAATAATCCCTTATTATTCTGAGGAAAATATGAAACCCATAGATACATATAGATATTGGAAAAAATTGCATAATTAATTAATGTAAAATAAAGTGGTAAATATAGTTACCATTGAGCTTTAAAATGTTGAATTTAAGTCTCATATTAAGTCATCATATACATTCACCTTTAATGTATCCCAGCAGCGTATTCTGTGAACATGGCCACCATCGTTTAATGCTTCTCAAAATTCGCTGTGTTTGATGAGAGGCCTCACACCTAGAAATTTTAGAACTCCATCCACCGTCATTAGAACACAACATTGCGTATATCAATACACCTTTCTTCAATACCAGTCTTACTTTATCATTGGCAACAAATGATGACAAATGTTACGTTCGTACACAGATAACGCCATGCTACTAATATTTATTTAGCAAACCAGCAAACTTTATTTATTTAAATTTGTGGTTTTATAATTTGTGTTACAATTTTACTGTGACATTGGATTAATATGGTAAACAAAGGAAAACTTTCAGAATGGTGACATTTAAAATATTTAATCAGATTAAATAAATTAAAATGCAAGTAATAGATTTTTAAATAGACATATGTTACCATCACAATGATTGTAGTTGTGTTCTTGATCTTGAAGACAGTTTGTTTAAATTAACTACGGTGTTTGAAGACGATTGTAATTACTTTGCCATAACGTAACTATATATTTTATAGGCCGGCTGGTATCTTGTTCTATAACCAACAAGGATAAGTTTGACCTTGTTTTATGAAAATGTCTCTGTTGAGAAACACCTGCTACCTTGTTTAGATCCATAGGCCTGTAGTCACTTCCTCTAAAGAAGATTTACTACAAATACGAATGGCGTTTTGAAAGTAAACACTGAACCCGTTTTTACTAGAACAAAGAAATAAATACGCCTCAAGTAATAAGGAATATTGATCTGACAGTGGGGGAAACAGTATATTGAAATATATCTTCGCAGTACTTAAAAGAAATATACCTCTATCTTTAAATTTATATGAGTGAAAGAGATTTAGCTACTGGAGTGTAGAAACGTGGGTTTGTCATCTTAACAATAAATTTAAAAATGTTAATACTGAAAACCAAATTACGAATTTTAATGAAACAGATGTCATTTTTAAAGACGGCGGACTCAAATATATTTCAACAAAAGCAATAATCTTTTAGCCTCTTTGTCTCCAGTTTCCATTTCTTCAATTTCTTCGTGATTTTATTTCTCGCGACAATTTCGAAGTATTTATTATCTATCTTAATATAATTAATTATAATGCATTCTGGTGCGATACATCAGCATATATTTAGTTTTTTTTTAAGTTTACGTCTAGACCACGTTTCTTAGTACGGCTTGACAGGTTTGTTTTTATTGAATTCAACGTCTTCGTTAATTAAATTAGCATGATGAGTATATGAGAAGTGTTTTAGTCAAATCAAATACGTTCTGATTTGCTTGGACCTCCTTAAGGCATATTCTGA
This sequence comes from Zootermopsis nevadensis, assembly GCF_000696155.1. Next base: position 24,762 of record NW_019060849.1, read on the forward strand.
ATCAAAGTTACAAAGGAGTAACCACCACAGTCTCCAACAACCGTCCTACACAAATAATCAATAACCAAAACCATTCTGGAAAGTTCTAGTGGTGCGTATGAATACAGAACACAACTTTGCTGGTATTATGGCATCAGATGTCAATTGCAGCGGAACAGATTTTAATTAAAAATAGACATACAAAATTGCGGCTTATGTTACTAGGCTTCAGGATACTGTTTCTCGGTCTAATAGTCAATCTAAGTGGTACTAAAATGAGGATACTTCGTGTTGCTGTTATTTAAAGTATATTTTTCCTTTGTAAATATGCATATATAATATTTATCCTCGAGATATTAGCGGAAATGTTCGCATGTCGTGAATACAAATAAAAATTCCGGTCTTTCCAAGGATTTTCGAGAATAACAATCAATATCTCTCGTTCGCCACACGTAAGGATTAGAAATATCACCAACTGTAAACCCCCTTATCATCACATTAGAGATTTTAACAATTTATTCTTCACGTATTATAATATTTAAAGTTTTATTAGAAAAATACAGGTCTACACGAAACACATCCGTTGGGATTTCACTTTATTACTGATACAACTCAAGCTTGAAAGTTACTCACGAGGATTTTACTTTATTACTGGTACAACTCAAGCTTGAAAGTTACTCACGTTCAGGTTATACAATATTCCAAGAATCTATCATGTTGCCTAAGCATGAAGTATAGATCCAGTGATCAGACGCATTTATCTTTACGCTCTCTCACTCCTCTGAACAAATTGCATGCAAACAGAGACAATTTAGTGTAAATGATGACATCCACGTTTTCTTTTAAAATTAATTTGATGTCCTTAAAGCTACCAATGTAAATCTTTTTCTCTCTTGGAAATCATTCTTCTGAGAGAAAGTAATGATACATATAGGGCGAAATCGATGGCTGGAATAAAATGTCTCGTATATTGAGTTTATTATGGAACCAGCTTATAAAAGGGTAAAGACTTGAGAATGTAACAAAAGGTTTCTAGTTAAAAGGAAAAGAACAGAATGGGTGTAGGGATAGGAGATAGGGGTTAATTTAGAAGAAAGAAATATAATATAAAAGATATACAGAGAAAGATAGCTGTGGTGTCATTACACCCTCCTTGTAGCAGTGTTGTGTAGATCAGTGTTTCGTATAAA
>NW_019060852.1:18681-29272 GCF_000696155.1 Zootermopsis nevadensis
ATACTTCCCCAGTCTGTTTAACATATTTTGTGTTCAGTCAATCAAACTGTATACAATTCCAAATTAAAGTTTATGGCATTACTGCAAATGAAAATGTACAACATAAATCAAATAAGACACACATACGCCTGCTGCCACTTCTTACTGACCCAAAAAACACAAGATAAAACTGGTAAGATTAAAAACAATCAATCACTGAGTGTGGGATCATTTCTTTGAGGAGTAGGCGTTTGTGGCATGTTTACCCTTGATGGTGGCATTGGGAGTGGTGACTTTGGCCCAAGCCTCTTTTGTGGTGGTGTTTTCTTGCCTGTGTTTACTGTTGTTTCGGTGGAGTCTTTTGTTGTCTGCTGGTTCTCCGCGCCCTTAGTGGTGTTCGGAGTTCGAATCCAGTTCTGTCACCGCTACCGTTGTGCGTACAGTTGATGCGTCTCGTAATTACTGCATGTCCGGCCCTTCGTGCCCCGAGTTAGTCTGCGCCATTTGTAACCGTTCCTCTTCTTCTCTTCGGGTTTATTTGTTAGCCTTGATTCTGCTCTTGGGTAAACGAGACACGAGACTCTTATGCTGGGTTTAATTTAACCGTTGGTCCAAGTTCGTCCTCGAATTGTTCCATTATAAAATATTATTCGGTTATCACGGATGCATACGTGTATTCGCTTAACTCTGTTCGCAAACAAATTTGCATCATCCGTCAGTATCGTGCAGAGAAATTAAATTAACAATCACCTGCAATAAAGACCTAAATACACAGCTGAGGCGATCTTAATTGAGAACTCACAACTCTTAATGTAATGTTAGAAGATTATGTTTCCATGGCATGACATATTGTGTACTCTTTATTAGATAACACACTTACTGAAATGTGACCATTTACTGCAAATTTTGATATAAACACAAGTCTACATTAAATGAAATTTGCAGTCAGTAACGTATGCGAAATAGCCAAGATTGCAATTGGAACATAAATGTTCTCCAGTATGTTATGCAGTATTGTTGGCTTTGCTACACATTCTGGCGTATTTACATTGCAAAGTAGAAAGTTTGTGCAGTCTGTCATGGAGAAGGTTTATCACATTAATCTCTTTTCAGCCCCAGGAGCAGGAAAGACCTACTTAGCGGAGGCAATTCCTACAGACGCTGTTCCTACATTCTCGACGTAACTCAGCTTTGTCGATGTATATAGGTATCTTTGCCCTAACAGATTAGCATTATCTGAACTTTCAAAAATGGCGGTCTGACCCAACTGGCCAATCAGTTAATAGTAGCTGCGTGCACAGAGCCCCATTGTGACTGCTGCTGCCAGATGTGAATACGAGAGTGTCGCCTGTGGTGTTCCAATGCGTCTAGCTTAGACCGAGTATGCCAATGCCGTAATCATTCACTTCTTGCTCCAGCAATGGAAGCTTTCCAGGTTTATAACCGTCCTTGGTTAATTGTTTGCCTGCGAACAAACGGTGAAGCATCATAATCAGGGTTGACAATCCAAGGTCGCAAACCCGACCCACGTTACATTTTTTATCTCATTTTTTTTTTATTACGCCTTCTTAACCCTTCTTGGCATCTGCAGCTCTTTATTGTTGCTGTGCTTGATCGAAGCACTCTTTGGCTTTCTGGAGGAGATATATAGCCATATCATAACTGTTGTTCTCTGTGGCTGTGAATGCTTCGTTCAACAGTCTTTCTCCTTTCTGCCCTGGATCTTCTGCCATTTCATGATGTTCATTCACTGCTGTTTCTAGTAGCTCTATAGCGTTGAGGCAACATTGTGCCTTATTAAAAAAATTATCAGCCCTGACGCCATTCCTTATTTGCGTGAGTGCGTACTTCACTGCATCTTCTGCCATTCTGCAAATATCTCTCGACCTACTGCTGAACGCCCTGCATTATTGTGTCTGTTACAACAGAACAACAATGACGGTCTTGTGCTTCAGACCCTGTTCTAGTCCAGAGAGAAGAGCGCTATTACGATAACTAAGGGACAGCGCTGACATATCGTTTAAGTTGGGGTGAATGGAACTAATCCTGTGCCTACCTTCCGACGCCGAAACATGCAAAATGTCCGCGCATGCATTGATCATTATATGTTACAAAGAAACGTCGATTTCGTGTTGGTTTCTTTATGTAATCAGTCGTGTAGATTTACCAAGATGTTCAGTGGAATTTTGTGCTCTGCTGTGGACGGTTCCTGTGTCTGTTCTAACTGCAGACAGAGCTTCTTCATATTATCCGTTAGAAGATGCTTAAGGGCAAAGCCGCTACTATTGTCGAAAGACGGTAATTTATTAAGATTTCCGTCTCCTGGGTTGTTGCGCTGTGTAGTCTGGTTGATGTTAACCAACGTTTCAGAGGTCATACTGCCTCCGTCATCAGGGCGATGAATATGCCAATAGGGTGTGAGGTGCTAGGTTTATAGGCCGGAAAGTGAAAGGTGTAGCCTGCCCCGAGCCAATGGGAGCAGGCATGGGAGTGGACCAATGGTAGCACGTGGGAGAGGGAGAGAAAGGTTGAGTTTGGTTGGATGGATCTGGGCCCTGAAAAGGGCTATGAAATTGGTCTGGTTGGTTCTGGGGGCGAGAGTGGGAGAGAAAGTAGAGAGAGCAAGGTTGAGTTTGGTTGGATGGATCTGGGCTATCGGTCTGTTTGTCTACCTCATCCTTCAAAACTTCAGGTATCCTGTACTGTCTGACATTTATTCCCCTAGTCTTATCAGTTGTGGGTGTCGGGATCGAATGCTGAATGGTCTGAGTACAAGACAGCTTGTCTCCCGGCAGGTAGAAGATGTCATTGTACCTAATGCATAAATTTAGAATTTCCTTCCTTTCCTCCCCATTTAAATGATTCAATCGCAGATGTTGACCCAATAATTCTTACTGACAGTGTACATTATCCTCAGGTTATCCGAGTCGCATTCGTATGGTTCTAACTGTACCTCCGGTGCTTGCATGATGACTCGCTGTAACCGTCCCACTCCTGTTTGCTGTTGGAGTTGCCCGGCTCGGTTCCAGTCTTGTCGATCACAGACGTCTACGATGTAATTCGGGATTTCTGCTCATGTAGGCATGGAACTTTTCTCAGGGAATATTACATGGAGGGGTATAAGCTGAATGCCAGCGAGGAAGGTTTCGGTAATGGTCTTGAGATTAAAGTTCGTAGTTTTGCAAAGCACAATTTATTTCTTTTACGATTAACATTTACTGGCCGAATCGAGCTACAAAACAATTTAGGATGTTGCTTCCTCTGAATTCCAGAAAAGAGTGTCCTCCAAGAAAACTTTCCTGTCCTTTAGTTATAGGACTTCCCCCCTTAACTTTCACAAAAAAATGATGTATTTGGGCAGTAATGATGCCCTAGCTCACGTGGACCATTAAAAAACCCTTTAGCCGGCGGGTGCCCCCCTGAAAGTAGTTTGGGGGTCACACGGTGCCATAATTCTTTCCTTTACAGTCGTTGCTTGTGCAACTTTCTTTTCTTTTTTAAGTGTCAGTGAGCCTTCTGCTAGCCTTGTGTACCAGGGTGGAAAGCACGGCCTGTTTGTTGGACGGGTGGTGATGGGAATTGTAATTGAGGTAAAGGTCGGTATGAGTAGGTTTCCGGTACACCCTGTGGCCTAATGAGCCATCAGGTTTCCGGTGGATATCTATGTCGAGGAATGGGAGATGGCCGTCCTTTTCAGTCTCCATGGTGAACTGGATGCTCTCGTGAATACTGTTGAGGTGATTGAGGAACTCATCGAGCTTGCCAGGGCCGTGGGGCCAGATAACAAACGTGTCGTCCACGTAACGGAACCAGCAAAGGGGCTTGAAGGTCGCCCCGTCCACCGCCATTTCTTCAAAATTCTCCATGTAGAAATTGGCGATGACAGGGGATAGTGGGGAACCCATAGCCACCCCGTCGGTCTGTTCGTAGAACCGGCCGCCGAACTTGCAATATGAGGAACAGCCTCAAGACGTCGCCATCGAAGTGCCGTTCCAGGAGACGTAGGGCATCACCAACGGGTACCATGGTGAAGAGGGACACGACATCGAAACTAACCATGATGTCCCCAGGACCCACGCGGAGCGACTTGATAGTATTGATGAATTCGGTGGAGTTCTTCACGTGACGTGGAGAGTGCCCCACCAATCCCCCGAGTAGTCCCGCGAGATATTGGGCAAGCCGGTAGGTTGGAGCGCCGATGGTGCTTACGATGGGCCTGAGGGGAGCTCCTTCCTTATGGATCTTGGGTAGCCCATACAGTCTAGGGGGCCTCGAACCCTGGGGCCGTAGCTTTTGGATGACCTCCTCTGGGAATGATGACTTCTTGAGAAGGAGGTTGGTCTTCCTTTCAACGGCTTCCGTAGGGTCCTTGGGCAGTAACCTGTACGTCCAGGGCAAAACACTGATTTGAAAACTATGAAAGTTGTAAAATGAACTTTTCTGGTTACAGAGAATTACTTGGCTGCTAAATAATCAGACATGACAGAACTAACCAAAGTCCTTGCTTACTAAACCGGGGAGCATTCTTCTGAAGAAACAACCTAAAATTCAGGAATTACCATTTGTTGTGAATTTAGATATTTCTCACATAAATTACAAATGATTTGACGTACTGTGAAAAAATAAAGGGAATTTGAAGAGAACTCTATAGCCCTGAAATCAGCAAGCCAGTTACTTTTCATGTCTTGTGCCCTGCCCTCTTTATTATGCTGTTCAGCGGGAGTGCTGGTTGCCTATCTCGTGCAGGTGCTGGAGGGCCAGGATGGATGATTTCGGCAGAGAAGAATCTTGTTTCATTCTCCGTAAGCCCCCCTCGCTGCTACAGAAGTTCAATAAAGTTCTTTCCTGCTACGTAGTCTGCAACAATAAAGACGAGATCGCGTTGTTGTGAGGACTCTTATGTTACCAGGGGCCACTGAATGCTGATGTATTGTATGTTTCATTCGGCAACAGTCTAATTACAAATCGAAGCTTTGCAGAAGACTATAAAGTGAAATAGTTTAACGGAAGCGAAGTATTATTCCACAAACGGGGTTCGTATGAGGACCTTACACATTTAGTTACGGTGATGTTTCGTTTGATGTACTCACCCATTACGAGATGTAGGTGTTCATTTGTCTTAAAAGCATAATGGAGCTGCAGGAAGAAAATAGTGCCGCGTGTTTTCTCAAATACGCGACGCTCCGTCCACGCGTGGTCGATGTCCTTTCTCTTCAGTGATGTCCTCTTCATTATCTTTATGGCGTAAAATTTGCCATCGTCACTTCCATCCTTCTTCCTCGCCAGGTAAACTTCGCCAAACCTTGTAACAGAATCTCAGTTATGTTTCATCTTGATATCTGTACAGGTACGGGCTGTCGTGTCAGCAAAGTCTCCTTTCAGATAATTATGATACTCTACCCCTTTTTTTCAATACCAATACTTCGCGATGAGTATAAAATTCATAAATACGTGGTTCGTCTTCTCTTTAACAAGCTCTAAATCACTCTCCGATAGGCCAAGCCCTTGTGCTCAGGATATTACTAGATTTTATTGTGTCCTGCATGGTGACAGAAACAAGGTGAAATACCGTTTAGGTGTGTGAGTTTTCATGACTGCAACTTTTATCGTTAAAGTGCTTACGTGTTGAATCTCCACGCTCTTCTGCAACTTTATTTAGTTTTGCCATGTATGCATCATCCACTCTTGGTTTTGAAGTGCTGTCTGCATAATTTGATTAATTCTAAATTGTTTGAAACCCTGCGTTTCTAAATGTCTCCGCAAATAAATGTTGGCATTTCGTAAATGAGCCACCTTTTAACATTTTTTAGCATTCATGAGTAGAAGCAGAATATGGCCTACACAATTCTTAAGATCCCTAATTCTGATTTCTTTAAAGTAAAAAGAAATTTACATTGTGCATAGAAGATCTACCTCTCGTGTTTATCAATTCCGATGTTATGGTATTTCGATACATTGTTAACCAGAATGTCGTTAACATTAGGAAGAGAAAATAGGCCACATACACGTCTTTCTTGTTATTTCACTGCCGATTAAGTTGCATTGCACTTGATCATGGGCTAGGAAGGACGTACTAAAATGCTGAACTTCTTCTCTGCCTACTTAATAGATGCATTAGAGAAAATGTCTTTAAAAGCATCCGTGATGTTAAACAGTTTCAATGTGGTTCCACGCATTTCGTGCTCGGGAAAATAATTTGCAGATCTTGATCTGTACTCAATCATGAATCATTCATGACGTAATGCAGTGGATTTGAGAGGAAATATCAGGGTTTGTCTGTGGGTAAGGATCTTTGTATGTGAACTCTTGTTGCTGTCACTTAATGATGGTTCTTAACATAAAAACCATTAATATTAGTTGTTCTTGAGAATGCAATGTCAACATCTCTTTCTTGTTCTTATGCTTATGATGGGAAATTCAAATTCTTTATAAACTATTTTTGTTTTTCCGCTGTGGGCGCCAGTATAAGTAAACCTCTTGCGTGTCCAACGTTTACGTGGTGCTGTGCTGCATGTTCGGCATCAACAGGTCACATGATCGCGGAGGAGCTAGCAAATGGAATAATGTAGTCCTCGTTGTGGGAGCAATAACCACCATAGACATGCGGTCCCGTAAATTCATCTGTTCCATATATTTCACTCTCGTGCCGAGGTACAGTAATTCAGAATCTGAAACGTCGTCCGTGTCTACTCTTGCGTCCTCACAAACAACGTTCTTGCCCCTCAGCTGCCTCTCTGCCCTTGTTCTTCACTGACTGACCTGCTTTTTCTTGATACTCAGCCGGATGTCCTTGGTTCAGTAGACCTCGCTGTTCACGCTCACTTTAACTCCGTGTGAGTGCTGCTGATTTTGCTAGCCGCCTCCTGAGGAGTCGCTGTGCTCGGTTGTGGCCTCCGTTGATTTTGAGGTTTATGGGGTTTATTCCGGAACTTAGCTAAGGTGAACATGGGCTTGTTCATCAGGGAATATTGCGTGGAGGAGTATAAGTTGAACGCCAGCGAGGGGGTTCGGATAGTGGCTTCAGGGAAATGTCCCACGTTGCATTGCATAAATGTTTTTCTTTTTGTTCAGAAAGTCACTGTACTGACTGAGCTAGCTCGGTTCCCATCTTTAATCTACAGGCTTAATTAAATTAATTTACACTTGTTTTTTACTCTACAATCCTGCGGATTGTTCGCCACCCCCATTACAGAGTTAGTCTTACGAAGATACCACGGTGGTTTCGCCTTGCCCTCCGTGGCCAGTCTTTGTCCACCAGACTGGAAGAGAAAGGACGCGGATAAACTTCCATGCCTTGAGTGGGACTCGAACCCACCATCGCAGCAGTCAGGCGCACGAGAATCATGCCTCAGACCGTGTGGCATAGAATCGTAATTATCATCGTTTATAAACTAGAAACTAATAAATACATTTAAATGAAAACTACATACCGGTACTTGAATAACATCCAACATCAGGTTCCATGATATCCATTGCCGTTCTAATTAACTATTCACTAAAATATATAATAAAATTTCAGGTCAATACACAAACTTTATTTAGATGTTAAAATTTAAAATTTAAATTTGCGCCATTCATCACTATAACGATTTTATTATATATTTTAATCATAAAACACAAACATGACGCATGTAAACCTTAAACTATTCACTAATTTTTACACTAAACACTGTCCTAACAAAACTAAAGATTAAAACACTTATTTTAAAACTTACTAAATAACTTAAACGCACTATTATTTAATTTTTAATCTGAAATTGACTGTGAAAAATCCTAACGGTTCTCACAGCTTCCAATCAAAAATATGACTGACATATCACAAAGAATATCCGGTCAAAGAAGTTTGAAGCACGCAGAGTGACTCAATTGTTTTAAACGGCTGAAAGAAGAGTAGGCCATGTTTGCTCTTTGGAGTCCCAAAGAATGTTTATTCTCTGACTTCCTGTACGTATTTAACTAGAATTTTTCTAGCTCCTTTCCAAGACGACCTGGAATTATCGTAGGTTAAGTATGCTTTCCAGGTTGTCTCAACCCCGTTCGTATGTCCTTGTTGCCAGCTTCAATGTATTTTTCAACAATCCAATCCGACTTGTGTGATCGGGGATTCTTAGCACCCGTGCCCAATTTAATGGGCACCGGGACTTGGTGCCGTTTTGAATTATCACACTGTTCATCGGGATTTTCTTGCTAGAATACCACTGTGGTTTCACCTTGCCTCTCGTGCTATATACCTACACGAAAAATATCCCATTCATTCCCAGTTATGTTTATTCTATAATTCAATACTCTTGAATGAAAACATAATCTGCTAACACTCTACTGCTGTTTGTAGCAAATCAACCCACTTCATTAAAGAAAATGACACTTGGTCTATGCTGTCTTGCATCTTCAAATAACCCTGTGACAAGTGTATCTGAGTGTGCAACTGAGTTGGACGTCAGGTCTGACGATCTAATACAGAAAAATTTGGAATCTTCTGCCTCTGCAGCAATAGCCTCGGCCAAGAAGGTCTTTCCGGTTCTTGGGGGCTGAAAAAAGATTAAGAGAAAATAGGCCACAGACACGTCTTTCTTGTTATTTCACTGCCGATTAAGTTGTATTGCACTTGATCATGGGCTAGGAAGGACGTACTAAAATGCTGAACTTCTTCTCTGCCTACTTAATAGATGCATTAGAGAAAATGTCTCTAAAAGCATCCGTGATGTTAAACCGTTTCAATGTGGTTCCACGCATTTCGTGCTCGGGAAAATAATTTGCAGATCTTGATCTGTACTCAATCATGAATCATTCATGACGTAATGCAGTGGATTTGAGAGGAAATATCAGGGTTTGTCTGTGGGTAAGGATCTTTGTATGTGAACTCTTGTTGCTGTCACTTAATGATGGTTCTTAACATAAAAACCATTAATATTAGTTGTTCTTGAGAATGCAATGTCAACATCTCTTTCTTGTTCTTATGCTTATGATGGGAAATTCAAATTCTTTATAAACTATTTTTGTTTTTCCGCTGTGGGCGCCAGTATAAGTAAACCTCTTGCGTGTCCAACGTTTACGTGGTGCTGTGCTGCATGTTCGGCATCAACAGGTCACATGATCGCGGAGGAGCTAGCAAATGGAATAATGTAGTCCTCGTTGTGGGAGCAATAACCACCATAGACATGCGGTCCCGTAAATTCATCTGTTCCATATATTTCACTCTCGTGCCGACGTACAGTAATTCAGAATCTGAAACGTCGTCCGTGTCTACTCTTGCGTCCTCACAAACAACGTTCTTGCCCCTCAGCTGCCTCCCTGCCCTTGTTCTTCACTGACTGACCTGCTTTTTCTTGATACTCAGCCGGATGTCCTTGGTTCAGTAGACCTCGCTGTTCACGCTCACTTTAACTCCGTGTGAGTGCTGCTGATTTTGCTAGCCGCCTCCTGAGGAGTCGCTGTGCTCGGTTGTGGCCTCCGTTGATTTTGAGGTTTATGGGGTTTATTCCGGAACTTAGCTAAGGTGAACATGGGCTTGTTCATCAGGGAATATTGCGTGGAGGAGTATAAGTTGAACGCCAGCGAGGGGGTTCGGATAGTGGCTTCAGGGAAATGTCCCACGTTGCATTGCATAAATGTTTTTCTTTTTGTTCAGACAATTACACAGTATATATGTAGTTGTCAGGTACTGAGTTCGAAGGAAAAAAAAGAATTGCATGATTTTGCAAACTAATTGAACACTTGCAAAGAAACGTAACTTAAATCTGCGTGGAAATTACACCAGAAGGCTGAGAAAACCGTCAGACGGAGAAAGCAAACGGTTTACAGAATTTAATCATTTACTTGCTGACCACAATTTCGAAATTGAAAATGTAAATTTACCGACAAGAGCTCACTCGCAGTTAGGCTGGTTTCTTGTTAGGCCTATAAGCTACGAGATGTCTCAAAATTAAGGTGCTGTTATTTTGTTGTTATAATAGACCATGTTTTATATTTATTCATAGTTTATTTGACGACGCATTTTCAGTAGCACAGGAGCATTCAATCCATTGATAAATCCTTGTACGTAAATAATTTTATTGTTTGGAAAAACAAAACTAGCTTCATTTTGCATTCCTGTTGATTTACACGTATTATAACCGTCCTTGGTTAATTGTTTGCCTGCGAACAAACGGTGAAGCCTGCGGATCCATTTGAGGTCTCTGATTTGGTCCTGAGTTGCTTCTTCCATAGGTTCTGGATCCCGAGGGCTACAATCACGGAAGGCTTCCCGATCATATTGTCGATAAGGTTGTCATCTACGTTGATAATCACGTTCGTGGTACCGAACTTGTTGTACGCGTGGCGGACTCCTCATTCGTCCATTATCTAGACCCTGATAAGAACGGTGGTTTCTGTCGTTGAAACGATATCCTGGGTTTGTTGGGGGTTGAAGCGTAGTTTGACGACGACTGATCATAATCCAACGCCTCTACTTCATTGAGAAACGTTACCGCATCTGGTATACTTTTTGGTTGCGCAATGACCCATTATCTTTGTTCTACTTCTTCAGAAGTTTTACGTAATGATGTTAACATTTCTGTCCTAACATTCATCATTTCCTCCTTAGTTTCTTTTAGTTTATTTTCTAATTTCTCAT
>NW_019060854.1:6308-17263 GCF_000696155.1 Zootermopsis nevadensis
GATGCTTAATTCTTGTAAATTCGTGTGCTGAAAATGAAGGTAATCCTTGGTACACCAGTGTATTTTGTGGCCTGCATTCATTTTTGTGTGTAATATTATGTCATTCTATAGGAAGGAAAGTTGTCACCACAAACCAGGAAGCACATTTTGTTAATGTCGTCGATACTTGGCAGTGACTAAAATTACACTGATAGTGAAAGATTACTCAAGTAAAAGCAGTGTCAAATATGCTACTAAGGACTGATTTTGTCAGAGAAAATTATTGAGTAAGATGTGAATTTGTTTGCAGTACTAGGCCTAATTTAAAATACTTTTAATGTATTACTGTGGTGTTCAGTAAATTGCTGTCACATAACTTTACAGCCAGTGACTTAATTAAAAAGGGTGAATGTGGCCCATGTCTGGAAAAGTTTGTGAACCCCTGGTATAAAGGATAGCTATTATGAGGAATTACAATTTGATCAGATTTATAAATATCACATGAAAAGTTTGCAAGTAGATTTCACTTTTTATCCTGTCGTATGGTATTCAGAACAATTCAAGGTCCAAATAATGAGAATGTTATGCAACATAAAATACAAGTGTCATTAAGATCTGCACCTTTCATCTGAAACATTTTATGGTGCAGTGAATATTTAATGAAGTTTCTTGTTCACCGTAGTGTCATGCTTTGCAACAGTAGATTTTGTTTACAGTAAGTGAATGTCAAGACCAGTGAGACAGAATAACAGAAAATGCATTTGAAACATGTGTATTCCATTAGAGTAAACCTTTACTTGTTTTCCTGTATGTGAGCATTAGTCTGTGTTTCAATGACTTTCATGGCCTTGTTAGTTATAAAAAGTTGAAGCAGAATTATTTGCTCCTTTACAGTAACAAGTCAGGGTTAGATTTAAGATGCTATACATTTACACACGAACAGTTGCGTGATGTTAATTTATTTTTGAAACTTTCTTGACAGATGCAAAGTTTTTATTTTTCTTCAGTGGTGATTAGATAATGAACCTTTTGGTAATTGAAACCTATTGACACGTACCAACAATAGACAAACACAAAATATGTATACATTGATATTTTTTGTGTCTGTTGTTAAAATGTTGGATATATGTGTTTGTTTATTTTTCTGCCTTTTCACATCTTTCACCTATGAAACAACTGAATGTATTTCTGTGAAATTTTTTGTTTTTGGTGGGGGGGGGGATGTTGACATTAAGAGGTTGCAGGGAAATTTTATTTTAGACTTTGCAAAAGCTCAAATTGAATTATCAGTTTTCTCAAAAATGTCTGCCTTCCTTATAAAGAGTAAGCACATGACAAAATATTTTTCTCATTGAGACCTATGACTTGATTTAACTTTTTGTTATTGCTGTGAGTGTTAACAAAGTGAAATATAGTAATACATGGTGGTAAAATGTAAAAGGTAATATTATCTCTGATACTCCACTAATCACCATGCCATATGGGGAAGAGGTATAGCTCCTTGCATTCTTAACCTTGGCAAAAGATGGAAGGATGGAAGTGAGCGGTTAGCTTAAGCTCATTGTTGAAAGTACCCATTATCCATTAAATAGGAGAGTGGATTGTGCCCAGATCTGGTTTAGACATTGTGGCAAAGAAATTTTTTTTGCCTTGTCAGCAATTAAAGCCTGGTTGTCCAACCTGTAGCCTAGTCACTATATTGACTGAGCAGTAGCTGTATTAAATTCACAGCAGTAGACTTATATCTGCATTAAATAATTGGACAATTAAAGCATGCAAAATAACAAAGAATGCATTTAGAAAATATTTGTTTGTAACTGGATATTTGGTTTAATCCTTAGTATGTTGAATTATTGGCCGGAAAAATGTTTTGTCACGCTTCTTCTCTACATCACTCTTACATGAATACATTCAGAGCAGAAGAAGCTGGTTTCTAGTTGAGGTATCATATTGTTCAGTGCATTGAATGGTCTGAAATATTGTTTTATGGTTCTCACATTTCTTGTTTCTAGTTTATATGTTGACAGTTCCATCAGAATAGCTCCATCTTCTGACGAAGTCTTCTCTGTTCTTCTCTATCTCTGCTTTGTTTTTGTAGCATTTCTCACTTGGCCTCTTAATGTAATCCTTGGTCTTCTCAATAACCATTAATTTTATATGTACAATTTCCTGTTCTCAAAAGAATCCTTTTGTCATACATGTCTGGTACTTATTCTTGATACTGTATTCATAATTCATTAATTTTTCTTGTAGTGATTTTACTTCAAGACTTTTTCCTAATATCCTGGTTTCAGTTTTATCCTATCTTGTTCACTATTTAGGGTTCTGTAGAAACTGCATATCTGTTGTGTATGTGAGAACAGGCAGGTGTAAGTGTATTAAACTAGTGTCTGTTGCATTAATACAATGATATGTTGGTGCAGGTTTTGAGGCAGATCTCAATCATGGGAGCTTAAGGAGTCCACAAGTTTTCCTCTGTTATCGCAGAGGTCGGGATCAGTTGCCCCTTGTTGACATAGGGTAAGATATTAATATCTAAACTCTGTACTATGTATGATTCAGATACAAATGGTAAATATTAGCCATAGAAAATTCTTTGATCATACTTGCTGCTGTTTCATTATGATTAGTCTTGCTTATGATTCTATTCAGACTTATGGTAATTGTTTTTCCCTTCTTAAGTTTTTTTAGCATTGCATTGTGTTGCTTTTACAGCACCAGATAGCTTAGAATTGTGAATCGTGATCTGGAGGGGATGTGGAAATTTGTGATCAGTCTTTCAGAATTTGAGTCTGTTCAAATTTTAGCTGTGTGTACTACGTGCCCTACCTGTCAGATCTTTTATGATTTTAACACTAATAATATATGGAAAAAGTAAATCTGTCCTGCTACAGACTTTGGAAGTGCTTGAGAGGAGAGTAGATATTGCACCTACTCATTCTTGACCTTGGCACTAGATGGAGGTGAGTGCTTCTCCATATTCCCATTAACTTCCTCTCTCAGCTTCAATATCCTATTTTCAAACAGTAAAATGTGTTAATGCTTTATGTTGCCCAGGGTAATGTATGAGGGGAAGGAGAGAATCATGTCAGACTCGGAAGTGGTGTTGACTACACCTGGAGGACGTGTCGCTAATGTGAACAACTCGGGGGCCAAAACATTTGTGACATACCGACGGGCTCCTCCCAGCATGCCATGCAATGAACTTGTGGTCACAGACATTTGTGTGATTCTCACCAATAAAGGAGAGACTCCACCTCATGCATTCTGTATGATATCAAAGAATCTGAACAAGGGAATGGTATGTGTTTCATGATTTTGGTTTTCTGAGTAGGGCTAGAAAGTTCTGCTGGGTCTATTTTCCCAGGCTGTTAAATGTTTTTCTTCCTGATGACATAGATATTAACTTAAGAGGCTGTGAAATTAGGTTATTTGCAGGTATGAACGTGTGTTAAGTTTTATATTTAATTGTATATGTTCATTCATTTAATGCCAAAATGAAGTTCATCGCGTGCTTGGTCCCTAAATACTGTACCTTATCCAGTTACTAGGATTTTAAAGAATTTGTCCTCCTTTGTGTTTAATTTATGTCTGTAATTTCATTAATGGCACCTACTCTTGGCAAAAAAGTATCAACATTAGAAGGACATTATACGATTAAAACGGCTTGTATTTCAGGTTGGTTCTGATGTGTATCTGTGTTACAAGAAATCCATGAATCGAGCAAACCTGATACCTTACAAGCCAGGTGAGTGCTGCACTGTGAATCAGAGTACTGGAAGAATTTTAATTGCATGTTATTGATGTTTTTGAGGTTTAACTTGCATTGCTGTTGTGATGGTTGCACTTGGAGCATCAGCAGGGGGAACAAGATGTGCATGCAGAATTATGGGAAGTAACCACTGATGGAGAATAAGGTGGCAGGATGAAACTATAATGACAGCATATATTACATTCTTTAAAGTTATTATTTATTGTGACTGTATCCAAAATATCATAAATGTGATATAAGAATTTAGAATTTTAATTACTTTATTGTATCATATAGAGTTGATTATTACAAAGGTTGTTTTTGAAAGTATATGGTTTTTTCATTATTATTGTTGTTTATTTTTTTATTCAAGTGTGTATATAGAACACATTAAGAATAAACTTGATTGACACTGACTTTAAAGCACAACATTCTTTCTCTTTGTCATATTAGAATGCTATGTCTGTGTGTGGGTTCTGTCTTTATATTGATAACTGGAAGTGGCATTGTTTACAACCAGGTCAGCAGCAGGCAGTCAATGTAGCATGTTAAGGGATCATTAAGTCTGTATTGCATTTGAAATATATTTGTGCAGGTAAAATGAGTGATTAAAAGTAAATTCAGACAGTTTTTTGATCAAGAAAGTACACATTTGGAAACTGTCATTATAGAATAAGGACTGTTCCTTGTGAAACAGATTTCCTTATATCTAAATAAAAGTTATTTTCCTTTTATTGATTTTAAGTTCCCACTTCAGTATAAAGTATCTTCAGCATGATGTAGAAACCCTGAAGATGCACAATATGTAATTGTGACACTTTATTCTAAGATAAACGCCGGGGAAGTGAATTATGATGTAAACTGATGAAACTATGAGATTTGAGGTTGCCATGATAGTGAAATTTTAATAATCTTGTGGGTAGTAATAGTGTGTGGACTTGTAGGTCAATACCATCATTTTGGAAGTTCATAGTATTCATAGTGTCATTGTCATCCTCAAAAATACTGATATCTGCCTAGAAGTTCACACTTCATTACAACATCAAAGACCATCATCAACATGACTTAAGCTAACCCAGAATTGTATTCAGTGACAAGTAATGGTATTAATGGCATTGAACATATCAGTTCTGCTACCTGTGAGTTAGTTATTAAGTTACGGATGTACTTTACAGGAATCTTGGCACGTTACCCCCTTACTGACTACTCAAACTTTCCACTGCCTGCTACAGTGCCAATGTTCTGTTTACCGATGGGCTCATCAATTGAATGTTGGCCCTCCACTGCCACTCAACCAAGGCCAGTTTTCTCAACTTTTGTGCTGACTGTATCAGATGCTGCAGAAAAGGTTTGTCTCATTAAAGATATGAGTCTGCAGCATTGCTTCTCATTCAGTGTGCTGCAGCATTTTGAATTTTCTTGTATTTCTACTCTTATAACAATAGTTCACAAAGATTGTAGATAGCTGTGATACCTTGTTCCACCCTGTTTTGTCATCTCATCTACTACTACTACTATGGCGTAACAGCCCAAAATCGAGCCCTAGCCTCCTCATTGTCATCTCATCACCCCGTGTTATTTGTTACATTGTTGCTGCCTCATTCTTTAGTATATTTATATTTTCAGAACAGCCCTTTTAATCTTATTGTTTCATCTCTACACTTGTCATTTTAGGCATGTTTGCATCTGAGTTGCAATATTCCACATCTCAGCTTCACTGTGCCTGTTTATCTGTCTGTACATGACAACTCAGGAATTGCAGAATGGAATTGTGTAAAATTTGATGTTAGGGTTTTGGTAAAGTTTGTTGACACATTCCAGTTTTGGTTTAAATCAGAGAACAGTAACATGCATAAAAATCTTAAATTAAAAATGAGTGTATCCCACTAAATGTTTATTGGAGTGAAAAATGTTTGAAATAAAAGTTGTAGAAAAAATGAAAGACACATTTTTATGTCACAATACACTTTTTAGACATGTTTTGAGATAATTAATAAAAAGTATTCTTACATGGTGTCATAACTTGAGAACTGTTAGACGGATTTTGATAAAATTTGGTATTTGAGGTCCTTCCTATTCTCCCCCTACTTGTATTTTTTTTGCAATTTTTAAGAGTATCAAACATTAGCATTCACAGATTGTAACTCTAGAGGCTGTAACATTGTAAATGCTCCAGAATTGTTACGCTGTGTGTACAGTTCCTTATGTGTTCTAAAGCATTGGTCTCTCATTCTCTCTCTGTTTTTCATGTCACAAAATATTATATTAATGAAATTCATAGTAAAATTTGAAGAATAAAATTTACGTGCATAAACAGAGACATACTTTCATTAATTAGAGATTCAGTATACATTGAGGTTTTTATTGTGTGGTTTACTTGAAGATGCTGTCTGTAACTCTATATAGCATAAAATGTGGTGTGTGATAAATTAATAAGGAAATAGTAATGACCAAACTTACAGTCATACACACACTATGAAGTGTTAAGCTTTGTTTCTTGTGCTGCTTTGTATAAGACTTGAAAAGTATTGGTCTAATATATAATGCATCTTTTTGAACAGTGGCTAAATTAATTGTTTTGGTCGAAGGTACACTGAAGCCAACCTGTCACATCCATATGGTGTTAAGATTAAAAATGTATTACCTTCAACGTCCATTCTCCCGCACGCCTTCGCGGCAGCATATCTGGATGTTGACAGCTTTATCTTTTTTTCTTTCTGTAGGTATATGGCTCGGCAGTGACGTTCTATGAGCGCGTTCCAGCAGCTTGTCTCACGGCAGAACAGTGTTGTGAACTTCAGATAAATCAGTCAGTTGATGATGAGAAGAAGACAGTGAACATCAACAAATGCATTTGCCTGCTCTCTCACTGGCCATTTTTTGACACGTTTGAGAAGTTCCTCTTGTTCCTCTATGAGATGGCATGCTCTGGACCTCACACTGTGCCTATTGAAAGGTGAAATCTCTCATACTTTTCAGCAGTGATGTTGGTTTAACACGTTGCGGACTGGCAGTACATTATTGCATCCTACACTCTTGCTTTTCCACACTTTCCACTTCAAGAATGAGTTCCAGATTGCGTAAATGTTTGTAATTTATTTTATTGTAGTAAGTAATAAATAACCTTTGTTTTATGGATTGTCTTTAGTCAGATGCCATAGATTTAGTGGTTCCAACATACCAACTTTACATCAACATACCTCATGTCTAAATCAGACTGTATACAGGCCAAAGTAGAGGACTAAATAAAAATTCATACATGTGACAAAGCTGATGATAAATTAATTAGACATTAATTCCGGATGGTTAGTGATGCTGAATTTGGAAGGAGCAACAGTAATAGTGAGAATGTTTTAGTTAGTGGCAAAGTGCTGTCTGTTCAGCACCACCATTGGACTCTTGTTAAGAACATAAGACATGATAAATTTTGTGAGATTTGAAATTCTCAAGGCAGTGAAGCTGTCAGTATTATTCTGTGTGTGATGCTGTGTGGACTTGTAGGTAGATACCAGTGTTTTGGAGAAATATACTTCTCCATCTTCAGAAGTTTCAACCCAGAATAACATGATCATGTTACAGTCTAGTATTGTGATGAGATGCTGATGATGTCACAGATATTGTAATTGTAAATAGTGGTAAATATTCCTTGGGCAGTCATCTACATGCTAGTGTTTAAATCATTGAGGTATGTGAACTGGTTTAGGAGTTACTTTTATTTTGTAAAAATTGTTTTCCTCAGTAAAAGGTGCTGTTGAATAACTCAGTTTTGAATAATAATAAAATGGAAATTTTTATTTCACTGCCTTAACTGACTTCCAAGTGTTCCTTGGTTATTTGTTTGCTGTGAAGAGAAGTAGTGGATACACGCTCTCCTGTTAGTTGCATCAGTTGATGTTCAAAATTGTAACTCCTACCTTCTTAGGCCATTTGCTAATAGCAGAGTGCATTCAGTTTTTCCTTATTAGAGAGAACTTTATGTATTATTAATGTCTTTCTTCCTCTCTGTTTTGTTGTTAACATAATGGGGTTTCAATATGATCAAATTGCAGTGCTGTCAGATTAGTACAGTTTGTGTTTTCAGATATATCTCCCATTTCCTGAAGGATGTGCCATTTCCATCTCCGCAGCGGCCCCGCATTTTAATCCAGCTGTCAGCCACAGAGCGTGTTGTGCTTACTCAGCCCGAAGACCTCCCACTGCCAAGAAGGTATGTACACCGCTGTAGTCTGTAGTAGTCTGTCTCCATGCTGCATCTGCTTGATAAAGAAAACTAAATATTGCATTAAGTCTGAATGTGCAACATTTAGATATGTGGATTTTTTTATAAAATTTGTTTAAAATCTCTGCCTAATTATAAGGAAAGGCACCCTTACATTCTCCTCCTCCTCCATTTTTATGCTTAGAAGTTGCAGCCAGTCATTGTGAGTTGCATTTCAGTGGTGCAGGTTTCCGAGACCTGCTAATGAGCTTGGGCCCCGATAACTGTCTTATGATTCTGCTACTCGCTCTGACTGAACAGAAGTTGCTCGTCCATTCCTTGCGTCCAGATGTGTTAACAGCAGTTGCTGAAGCTGTGTCCATGGTATGTTTACTGCCTTTGTGTTTTATATAATACATAATCTTCAAATCTCTCATCAAAATTTGTGTGTTCAAAACCTCATTTTACTGCTCACACAATTTGGAAATTATCAACGTCTAGTAATGTTTTTATGGATGTGGGTCATCTTATGATGAAGCTGCCTCCATTCTTCATAAACCTTCCACTAGCTGTAGTATGTTAATGAACCTTTAAAAGTGGAAAATTTCTTAATTAGTTGATAGACTATTAACTTGTGAAAAAATTACCCTGCTGCATGAAATTAGTTTTCACATTCAAAGCAGGAAGGCAATTTCTTGCTTAAGTGGTTCCTATGCTGAATAGCAGTAGTGGGGGAAATTGATTTTGTGATGCAGTAGACTTGAATCCTTGTAGTTTATGTATTCCGAATTGCTTTGAATGTGTTTAGTTTATGGAATTTGCACTGCAGTATATGTCACTGCACAGTGGCAGGAAGGTATGATGCTACTCAGGTACAGATGTGTTCAAAGTATCCAATTCATATTTGCTATCATATTTAGTTTTCATTTATTACTGCAGATAGGAATAGAATACTTTTTAAGTAGAACATTGAAACACAATTTACTGTTTATAGATAATTTTTCCATTCAAATGGCAATGTCCATACATCCCACTGTGTCCGCTGGGCTTGGCTGAAGTACTTCATGCTCCACTACCATTTCTTATTGGAGTGGACTCGAGATTTTTTGATCTTTATGATCCCCCCTCAGATGTGAATTGTGTGGACCTGGATACAAACAATATCACAGTGTAAGTTTTGGTGTTTCTTATGACTGTACCATGCTTTGTTATGTATGAATCTCCATCACAGTGTAAGTTTCGGTGTTTCTTATGACAGTACCATGCTTTGTTATGTATGAATCTCCAAGCTTTCTTTTTCATTACATACCAAGGCACTGTACTATTAATTTTGTCAGAAGCTTTACTATAATTTACAAAGGTCATATGCATTTGCGTGTTGTCTTCCTTATTCAGTCTTCTACACACACTGAGTAGTAAACATGCAGTCTGTTTGTGACTTTCCTATTCCTGTTCTTATAAAATACCTATTCATTAGAAATTTAAATCTTCCAGTGAGAATTCTAGAATATGTTTTATAGAATTTATGAATTAGATTTATTTCATGGTAATTTCTGCATTGAGGGCAAAGAAATTATTTATGAAAGAAAATTATTACACTGAAAAAATGCATTTTTATAAATGTCTAATAGAGACTGGAGTGGAATGAAAAAGTGACAAGACTAACAGAATGCACATTTTTGGCATGAACACGTTTGGATCTAGTTTATAATGTATTAAATCTGTAGGGCATGATCAGGGATATGAATATACAGATAATACAAATCACCTGTCTCATGAAGATTGTTAACTTCTGTCTTAAGAAACATTATGGTTTGGAAGCATTATTGCTATTATTAGTAATAATTACAGTCATTATCAACATGATTATTTTAGGCTGGCTTTTATTTTTAGCTACAGGAAATTATGCCATCTAGTTAGTGATAGCAGAAATTTTGAACAGGTTAGAAACAGTTATCTTACTGGAAATTGCTGTTACAGGTGTGAGGAAAAGCGGGGCCTGACCGTTAAGTTTCTACCAAAAAAGCCAGCTCGAGTTCTTCGTAACACTCTGGAACAGCTGACCCTTAAACTTCAGCAATTTATGAAGAGCTTTGCACAGAACTCTACTCGAGATGCCGGCATTGACAGGGACTTCCAGCAGAAGCGAAAAGAGGTAATCTTATTGCAATTTACTGTAGTTGTATGTGTCAGAATGATAAAAATTTCTGATGTTTTGGAGTCTTCGGACTTGAAGAACAAAGTAACAAGTTCCTACAAAAAACCGGTAATGTTTACCATTTTGGCACAGTACTGTACACAGATGACTTTTAAAGTCACCATTAAATTCTCAAGTTTTGTTGTGGTTTACTGTCATGGTGTTGTAATACCCGACCAGTCTGAGAAGTAACGTTCATATCTTTCAAGAAAAAAATTTTACGAATGGTATGGCATATACAGTGAAACCTCGATGCATCGAGAATAGTATCATATTAATTGTGTATCATATAGATTTGTTCTTTGTACAAAATTCCTATATTTCAACATGGAACAGTCACTATGGCTATAATTTTCACTGGAAAGAAAATTTTAAACTTTATAGCTGCAGTGGAAACACTGAATAATATTGAAATTAGTTGAAGGTGACTGACTGTCTTCTGGTATATTGCACTGTGTAGCCTGGTAGAAACTGACAGATACTTTAGTGGTGCTTATTGTCTTTATTGTTTCACTGATGTTGGAGGAAGTAAGCACCACACTAACATCTGTCAGTTCCTACCAAACTGCTTGGAGTGATATCCCACAAGACAGTCATCTCCATACTTATCACCTTGAGAACCTAAAATCTTATTGTTGAGATTTGTTGTTTTAATGGCTGTGAGAGTTCAGATTGCATTATTTTGTGTTGTGCCACGTAGCCTTGTAATCTAAGCTTCATTTCTGGGAACTTAAGGGAATATGTAATGCTGTTGTTAAGTATGGGCTCCTTAATAAGCATGTTTATTTTTGTTTGTAGCAAAGCCTAGAGCTGGAGATACAGGAGGCATT
>NW_019060854.1:17295-30806 GCF_000696155.1 Zootermopsis nevadensis
GTTGCCAATAACCAAAGCACCAACAATTGGGACTACGGATCCAAGCTCATTATTTGATTTACAAGGTTTGCTCAGTTTTACTTTCTTACCTGCGTCTGTTTATAGTATCTAATATGTGCCATGGCTTTTTCCCTCCAGATCTGTATGAATTCATCACATGCATCCCACACCCCCACCCCAAAATGTGAGAGTTCATTTATAGTATGTTCCATGTTTCAATATTGTCTGTTGTCTGAGGTTGTTCTGCTTTTACTTTTATACAGACAATTTATTCTATTTTCTCACAGTAACAATCAAGATGAAAATGTAGGCCTAGCCTTGTGGTCTAAGGATTTGTGTACAAGATTAATATTCAGGTGGTCCAGGTTACAATTAAATCTTTCAAAATTGGAAGTAGACCATGTTATGAATAACATAATTCATTATCACAAATAGTGGTTGTAATGGTAAGCTTTCTGCATTATTATGTGTTGTTTTCCTGTGTTTAATGATGTCTTAAACATTTGTCTGTGTTTATTTCAGGGTTTCTGCGTTCACGTGAGAAGACCCATCACAAGTTCTTCACTTTAGTAATGAAAACTCAAATGTTTATAAGATTCATTGAAGAAAGATCATTTGTGTCTGACATGGATGCCAGTTTGGCGTTTTTTGATGAATGCACTGAGAAGGTATGAGAAAATGTGTTTGTGAAGAAAACTGTGGGTCTGAGTAGGACATGTTGTTTTTCTATAGAACTTTTGTATTCATCAACAGATACTAACAGCAACATATTTATTTAGTAAAGTAGTTCTTTATATTTCAGAAGGCTTGTCTTGAGTGTGAAAATTATACACAGAAAAGGATCATTAAATTGTGTAATTATTAGTTTTATATTAGAATCCATCCTGTATGATTGTCATTACATGTTTATATGATATATAACCATAAACTTATATATCCCGCTAACTTTAACGTACATTGAACACTTGAAGGAAAGTAGATGTTACAAGTTTATGTTAAAACTTCTTGTTTGAACTACCCCTTTTAGTTTTTTATTTTCCCTATGCAATATCATTGTTGTATTCTAATTTATACTGGCATTTGACAGATGTGAGACTTTCATTTTGACAGTGCATGCTTTGTGGGGAAGTTCGGTCTAAGGAATGCTTCAGCATTTTGTCAGAAACTTTAATGTAGTTTTTGATCTCAGAATGTTTTGCGCAGGTTATTGCTTCTTGTTCACTTGTAGTCGGTTGTTTGATGTGCAGGTGGAGAATGATGATGGAGATGGTCGTCTTCTGGAATTGGACGAATCGCATCAGAGTGAGCGGACAGTCTTTATCTTGCCTCCGGAGCCAAATGGACTACCACCTGGTAGAATGTACTCCTATAAGGTATGTGGAGCATAAGCTGCTGCACTGTTTTATGACTGAAGAATACATTACAGTCCAGTAATGTGTCTAGGTTTCCTTTAATATGAATTATGGCCTGATTTTTTTTTCTTCCAGAGTTTTATGCTAGACCCACTTCTCTTCAGTCGCAAGGAGCTAACTTTCCACAATTTGGGGTCACGGTTGAGTGGGGTTGTGCCGGGTAGTCCTATGGCCCGACGAACTAAGCATGAAATCAAGTCGGCTCAGAAACTGGCTCGAAAACACGCAGCATCACCTGAGCTGTGGGCCAAGTGTTTGTTGACCACATGCTATAGGTACAGACCCAGTGTACCCCCAGAATTTTAGATACCATCCACCCTCCCTTGAGCTACCAGATGTATGTATGTATGTATGCATATATAGTTCATATCAAGATTTAGCATTTTAATGCAAGAGGTATGCTAAATGCTTTGTGCGTGGAGCAGAGTCCATTCTGGGAAACAAATAGTTGCTTATCTAGTAAAGAAATTTTCTGCCTTTTATGGACCTTGAGGGTTTGTTGTATTGTTGATAAGATTATGCTACAGAAAAATGAATTTCTCCCACTTTATCCCACCCATTTTTAAGATCCATTTCAACGTTTTCATCCCGTTTATGCATAAGTCTTCCAAGTAATCTTTCATTCAAATTATCTTACCTAGATATTTTATGCATTTCTTATCACTTTCATTTGTGCTATAAGCCTTGCCCATCTGTTCCTAATAATTTCTGTAAAGAGAACAAATTATAAAACTGATTATATAGGCCCCCCTTCTTGTTCTCAAACATCGTCAATCTGTGCTCTTCCAATAATGTGAGACCAAGTTTCACACCCCTGCAAAACATCTGGTAAATTTATAGTTTTGTTTATTTTGCTGTGTTAAAAGGTAGTAAACGCAAAGATGCTAATGACTCATGGTGACATGTATTCATGGATTCCAGCATTGGTTTCTTACTGTGATTATCGTAGAATATTTTGTATCTTGTATACATGGTTTGCTGGCTGGAATCCTAAATATTAATTATGTGAAATCTCCTTCTAAACAGCTTGTGGTTCTTACATTTGCCAAGCTATGCCATGCAGTCACAGTCAAAGGCCCCAGCATGTCTTCAATCTGCGTATGAGTTCCTAGTTAAAATACAGAAGATGAAGCTGCAGCCTACAGATGAGGTAAATTATTTTCTATGTGTAAAGAGAATGTCATGGTAATCATAGTCTACCACGTGTTTGTGACACTAACGTGCAAATTAATGAGATTATGTTGAAGAGGGAATTATTAAATGCTGACGTTTGCTTCTGCTGTCAGTAGAACAGTAGTAATGAATGAAGTATTGTTGGTATTGTATCAGAAGAACATTAAGTATGCACTACAATATGAAATCACCAGTCAGTTTCTGTCATGTCATGCCCATTAGTAGTTCCTTTTATGATGGTGATGACAATACATTGCAAAGTGTAAAATAAATTATTTTTTTCCAACTGTAATCTGCCTGTATATCTCCATGCAGATATTTAAATAAATCTTGCTTGTCCCCTCTGGTTGACATAAAAAATATTTGGACATCCACTACTAATATTTTAACCAAAATTAGGAGTATAGAAAATCAAATATATGTATGTTTATCTGAAAGATCGGTCAATATCTACCAGACTGCATGGTGCAAGTTGAGATTCTAGGTTCTCATTTTGATGAATATGAAGATATATGTCTACAGGGATGTTGTGCTTTGTAGTTTGGAAATGCTGACTGAATTTTCAGAGCTGCTACATTTTGCATCATTTCAGAAGACGGTTATCTTCATGCTTGTCACTTTGAGAACCTATCTCATCTTCGTGTTTAACATTTTTCAAAATGAACTCACATCAGGTGACCAGGAAATCACATTTTTCAAACCCTGATGATCATTTTCACTCCATTAGGTGTGTTATCGAGTCATGATGCAGCTCTGCGGTGTGTACAGTCAGCCTGTGCTAGCTGTCAAGCTTCTGTCACAGATGAAAAGAAGTGGCATTCAGCCCAATGCCATCACATATGGTTATTATAATCGTGCTGTTCTGGAGGCAACGTGGCCTTCTGACTGTACAAATTCCAGCCAGCTGCTCTGGAATAAACTCAGGTAGGATATTTTCTAACAAGAATGATGACAATAGCTACAAATCAGTTAGGAACTTTAATAATCAGTTACTGTTTTTTACATTTATACACTGTGTATCACAATATTAATTATTTACTTGTGTTTTATTCCAGAGTAAGGAACATTTATAGGATGGAAAAACATCCTTTGCTTTTGATAGACTAGACTTAGCCTTGTTCTGAATAAATTGTAACATTAAATAGTATCTTTATTATACTTGTAATGTTCTAGTTGTGTCTGTTTGTTGCTTGTGTTAAGTAAATACAAAAGAGCTCAACCTCCTGTCAGAGATATTATGTTGGTGGCATGTTTATGCTTTCAGAAATGTGATCATTGGCGTGGCCTTGTTTCGGCATGCGGGAGTCCGACGTCGGGTATCTGATGACTCAGTGTCTTTGGTAGATGCTACTGATGTGATATCACACACATCCCTAGATAGTGGAAGTTCTCATCAGGAAGCTGCTAACGCAGAAGCAACGTCACATGATCACAATAAGAGTGGTTAGTGACTGCTGGATTCATTAAACAGTTCTTTTTTAGATTATTGGCAACTGTTGGGTTTGAGTATAAACCCTTTGTATGCAAACTTCCAGGTCACTGTTCTGTTATCTGTCACCATAACAACAACAGTTATCAGAAGGTGGCAGTGAGGACACTCCTGAGACATTGTGAATTTCAAATATTGTATAAATCAGACAATGGACATTGCCCAACAATACCGCAGTGCACTGTAAAAATTAATTTTTTTTAACACTATCCAATGATGTAGTTATGTTCATTCTGTAAGATGGTGATGAAAGCAATTCATAGTTTATTAATTTAAATTAAACGTTTTGCATTTACTTCATTAATATATTCCTTTTTCATGTACATTTGCATCTAGAGCATGGGTCGTCAACCGGGTCCCTACCGCCCACTAGTGGGCGATTCAAGCCTTCATGGTGGGCGGTGGGAGGTTTTGTCCGTTGTTACAAATTTTGTTCTTCCTCCGTATATCGAATACTTCCTCCATATATTGAATACTTTGCTAACAACTTCTTTTAAAATATGCTTTTGCAATTTACTTTTGAATTCCATCTCTGAAATTTGGATATAGATAATAATTCACCGGACACTTCTCGAAGTATACTCGTGGACGAGGGAGCAATGAATGAGTTCCGTAGCCAAAGGCACGAGTTTAGTGCACATAACGAGGGCGGGGCTTACCACCGGCCATCACTCTGTCTTCGAGCTGTACCTCTTTCATGGTGGTGGGTATGTGCGGCACCGGTGGGCGGTAGGGAAATTTTACCGTCAGCAAAGATACAAAAGTGGGCGGTAGGTATAAAAAGGTTGACGACCCCTGATCTAGAGGATGCAAAAATGTGCCTGTAAGCTTCACCCTGTCTCTTTGTCCACATGTGACAACCATAAAACTGCTGAACAGATTTTCACAAGATTTTTGGAATTAACATTTTTCTGTTAAACATAATGATGTATAATGTTTGTACATGGCCAGTTCAGTATGCACCAAAAAATGTTGATGTTGGGCTGCTGCGTTCTAATCCATGTGGACTTCAGGTAAATACCAGCATTTTCAAGGAACATATCTCCATCTTCAGTGCTGAAGTACTGAAAATGGAGGCTGTATGTAATCTGAAACTTAGGTATCTGCTTCCAAGTCCACATAGCATTACAACCTAGAAGACCAACATCTCATATTATTTGTTTGTTTTCCAGTGAGCAAAGCTGCTAATACTGTGCATCAGCTAGATTCAACAGACTATGCAGCATTTGATCGCTTCAGATCACGTGTTGGTAGCATTGTTCGACCATCTGTTGCTCCATTGCTCACTCCACGGACTGCTATTGAACAACAGCCATGTGAGTTAATAATGTTTTATGTGGTGGTACATCTTTCTAACTGGACATGAATACACAAAGTAATTCACTGTGTAAATAAGTGTTATGTTTTTAAATTCTGAATTACCTGAACAGAGTGAAGCCCCAGTTGTCTGCCAGGGCTATAATAATATGCTAGTAGGTAGAGCCTGTTATACACTGAAGAGGAGTTCTTGTGAAATTATGATTGGCAGCCTCCTATCTAATGGGTACCGGAGTGCATTCCCAGAGTAAAGCACGACTGGGGCGTGACTCTGGAAATTGTGAAAAGGAAATATGGAGATTTATTAGACACCATTTTAAGAAGGATTACCAACTTTGATGTGAATGGAATTGTATCTGAAGATTGACATAATTACTGTGTTCAGCATAAATATAAGCATATTATTGAACTGGATCATAAAGAATAAAATGTGAAGATTTGGACTGGATTCAGCTTGCTTGTGCCAAAATCCAGTGGCAGGATTTTGTGAACATGGTAAAGAAAATTTGTGGGTTCCATAAATTCAGAAAATTTCTTTACCATCTGAGTAACTATCAGCTTTTCAAAGCAGACCATGTATCACACAATTGGTTGATCCACGATCACAATAAAGTGAGATTTTGTGTTTCTGCATTTCTGTGAACCTTGCTCTGGTTTGTGTATCTTATTTTGTAACTGCGGTCAAGTATCAACACAGTAGATGTGAAAATAATGGTGGCACTCTCAGTTTTGTGGCCTTGTCTGAAAGTAATATTGGTATGTTGCAGTTGAAAGCAGTGCAGGCTTGCTGATGACTGGACTATATCATGGTCCCACTCTGTCCGAAGAGAAGGACCTGCTTGATGATGAAATTTCCAGGGAGATTATTGCATGTGTCTCACCCAGCAATCCAAGAAGACGGAATCGTAGTGGAAGCTGCTCTGAGTTCATGTTTGGTTTACGTCAGGGACATCTTCCAGGAAGTGGGAACTCTCAAGGAAGCCCAAAGTCACCACGCTCTTCAGACACCAACAGCCCTTCTGAGTGTTTTCGGTTACTTATAAGGTAAGTTCTGAATGTTCACATTTAATGTTGATTTTCTAAAGGTATGTGTCAGTGGTTTATTAATTATGCCAGTGCTTGATTTGTTGAACATATTGTTGTTTGTTGTCTGTAGTATGATACACATGACATTTCAAGAATGGCTGTACTTCCGTCTTCAGGTTACTGGTTGTTATTATATTGAGAATTTTGTTTTGTGATTACCTGTGATGACTGAGAGTGAATGTGGGATCTTTCAAGGACTAAACTTATATGCTATGGCCTGGTGTTGTAATGGCTAGTGTACTAGCCTGGCGTTTAAAAGGCCCCAGGTTTATTCCTAACCATCACCACTAATTTAAAAATAATGAGTGAATTGTAATGACAACCAGTTATCTGTAAAGTCAACATGTGAAACATCATGTATATCAAGTATACCCCACATGTCAAAACTGTTAGGTGTGTTATTGGAATAACACATTTTAAAATTATCATACCATATTTAAACAGAAAGTAGAAAATCAGTGTAACTTGTAACCTGAAAGAAACCGTTACTTTATAGAGGAAAGTGATGTCATAGGACTGTTACCTTAGCAGTTGAGTAGATTTTAAAAACTCCATTAATCAGTCTGGACATTATGTTAACTGGGAAAATGTTTTCATACAGGTAAATTGAAATCATCTCTTTAATATTCCTTGGTCTAATATTTTCAGCCATTTGACCCCTTCACTGCAGTGATGAAATGTTTTCAGTTTTGTCCAACTGGTTGTTACTTTGCTGCTGCGAGTTGATTCAGACTTTCTGCCTTGTTGCATGTATTGTGCTTAATCCACACTCCCCTAAGCTTATCCATCAGTTTATGTTATTTTTTATTAGTTTGTGCCATGTATTTTTTGCTACAGTATTTGATAGAAATAATCACATTTGGCTATCTGTTTTCACTAACATGTTGCTTGCATCAAGACATTCATTAAATATGTGATTTTTTCTGTGTGTACGTACTTCAAAATCCCTTGAGGAAATAGAATCCAAATATGTGATCTCTGAGGTGGTGAATGTTAAACCAGCCCTGAAAATAATTGAGCCAATTCAGGACTTAATAATGTATCAGTGAAAATGTTAATAATTTTATTTGGTCCTGTTCCAGTTCTGTCAGCTTTATAATCTTGCCACTTGAGGTTTTATAAATAATGAGTTTAAAATACTCAGGGAGTTGAAGTTGGCCACATGTAACCATATCATACATGTAATTTTATTTCAGTTATGTAAAATAAAATATTAACTCATGTCACAAACATGTATTTAAGTATAAGAAATATAAATTTGTGAATTGTATGAATGAACACAATAAAGTAAATACTGTGTATCATGATGTGTTTACTGAGGAATATGATGGAGAGGTGTGATTCATGTTTCAGGTCTCAGAGTTTTGCAAATGATGCTCAGATCCTGGATAAATTGAACCGGATTAAGCTTGGCCTGCCTGGTGACACGAGTGGTCTGAATGGTCGAGTGGCTACCATTCCAGAGGGAGTTGGTGGTGCAGACAGATTTCATGTATCAAAACCCAATTCTAGCAGGTAACTGTACTGGTACAGTTTCGTGTATTCTACTGCAGTTGGCAGCTACAGAGTAGGAATTTGTTAAGACATTTCATAATATAGTATTTGGACCAGAGTTTTTAGTTTTTACATATGTAATGGTTCTTTAATTATTCTTGACAACAGTTAATTTATTATACCATAATTATCAGGCACTGTCCATGGTCTGAGATGTATTTAATACACATGGCATTTCAGGAGTCTGCTGCACTCCCATTTTTACATAATAAGTTGATTAGTAATCATTCTTTTGCTTATTTTCTGTATCAGTAGCTGCATTCAGGAACTACTTAGAACTTCTGAATACTGAACTTATATCTAAACACTGGACCACTGAGGATATTAAAAATGGAAGCAATTGAACAGTAACTGATAATAAAATGACTGCCATTCACCTGAAGGAAGTAGCAGAGACAGCTCCTGAAATGTAGTGTTTATTTGTGTAATTACAGTGAACTAGTGACTGTTGTTTTGCTGTAACAACCCTCTGTTCGGTAGGTCCCTCTTTGGGCGCAGGAGCAGTTTGACTTTCCGTCGAACAAGTCGTGAATCTTCTACAGAGAACCTAGAAGAACGAAGCTCAGCTGGTAGCACTGATGATTTGGATTCTACAGGCAGTCACACGCCAAAGCACTCGGCCAGCAAGCTGTTCTCTGGGCTGGGCGATCGAGTCAGTCGTCTTAGTAGTGTCATGTGGGAACGTTCTGGAGCAAAGGGTGCATGTGATTTAGGGCACAGTAAGTCTTGCTCACAGACATATTTGAAATCTCAAAATAAAAAGAATAGCAGTTTAGACTCTCTAGCCAGAGTGTCTGCCTGTGACAGTGGTGGGAGCAGCAGTGATCTAGAGGTTCACAGTAGCAGGAGAAATGGGGTAGGGGAAACATCCAGAATTGACACTTCCAGTGTGAGGGAGGAGTGTGATAGCAATTGTGATGTGCAACATCTGATTATGAACAGGACAGACAATACATATGACTCACCGTCCAAATCTCCGAGTTCACCGTCATGTAAAACTTCACCAGTTCGGACACCCGTAACAGAGAATGACCCACTTGGTGCATTAGACATGCAGGAGACTGCTGAAGTAATTAAGGCTGTGGACAGTAATGGAGATCACGTAGATTCTGGCTCAACATCGGTAAGTTCGATCGTTGGCCCGGGGATCCTGGAACATGCAGAAGCGCCCGGGGGCCCAGTTCTGTATGGTGGACACACCAAGACAAGAGGGGTTTCACGAAGTGCCACCTTTGGTCATGATTGCTCCCCAAGTGAGTGTTCAGATTGTATGGAGCAAGGAAAGCCAATGCATCGATCATCCACAATGCCTGTTGATGTTCCAGTGTCGACAGTTGCTGGTGTCACGTCTGGTCTGGGGGGCATCAGTTCCAGCTTCAAGTTGCCTTTCAGGTAAACACTTCCATCTCATTTTAATAATGTGCAGTGATTCCCAGGGAAGAAGTTCCCTGATAAGTTTTACAATATACAAAGTACAATTTTTTAAGTTCCACCATAATGTTCTTAGGATAATTGTTTAAAAATTTGTACATATGTTGCCACGTTTCGTTTCTGTGTTAGATAATTGAATTGATGTGTGTGTCAAACATATATATTTTTCAGTTCATATGTTTTAAAACACATGCTGTTAAAGGATAGTTCTAAGGATCTGTGCCATTATTTAGTGTGGTGTTGAGAAGATTATTTTTAATGGGCCATGACAAGGTAGCCATTTCCTCTCTTTTCTTGTTTTTTGTCTGTACTTGGAGGCAGAGCCAGAATTGAAGATGGAAGAGGTGTGATCTTAGCTTTAGACATTGAACAGTGTACAGGAAACATGCTTAGATGATTGTAAATGTAGTTTCCAAATTGGCTGTTTTTAATTGACGCATCAAAATGACGGTCAGATTCAGTTCAGGTTGTTTACATTTTTCTGAAAGGCTTCATCCATGTAACAGGAAATAAGCAATACTCATTATTTAACAAGTGGCTGTGTTTATTGAATGTTCATGCACAATGGTTTATGTGCTTTTATTGGTGTTAGGATGTGTTCTTTGGTGTCAGTTGTTTTAATATGTATTTATGTTGAAAATGCTCCACTGCTATTAAACCACATTTTTAAATGTAATTGAAATGAAAAGCTTTGACTTAAACATCACTGTAATATAGTTTTCTATTCCCCTTTTGATAAGTTTTCCTAGTAAGCAAGTTTCAATGTTTGGTCCCTAGAGAAACTTCTTAAGAAGAAATTACTGTAGGAATGTCTATCAAAGTTTAAACTGAGATTAATTAGTTTGTGTTATGTGTTTAAAGTAGTTCAGCTTTACTAACTTGTGTTAGAAAACACTATGCCATTTAGATATTGTCTAGAGTTATTTTAGTTGTTTATGCTTTACACTTTTATCTAGAAAGTGCAAAGTGTGGGAATTGAAATAATGTAATTAAAATGTTTCAGTTTTATTGCTAGAGCGAGATGTTTTATTTTGCATGTAAATGTTGTGTTAGTTTAAGAATGTGTATTTACAGTATTACCAGACTTCTAGAATGGAAATTCTTACCTAGTTTGCCATAAATGTTTTATTGAGGAGGGTTTATGAAGGCAGTATTTTATTTTGAAACTTTAAATTTTGGGATAAAAAATCATATATCCATATTTCTCTGTTTATGAAAGTGGAAAGTGCAGTGAAACAGTGTTGAAATTCAGGACAGGGTCTAGAAAAACAAATTTTTCACTGTGATAAATGTCTTGGTTCACAAGGACCGAGTAGAAAAATAGTTGACATATGACTCATATCAAATATTGAGGGCATCCTCTTAAAGATATATCCTTGTAATAGTTCCACTCTTGACTGCCCCTCCATCAGATAATGATACTGTGGTGAATTATTTAGAAGCACATTGTGATTTGTCATCTAACTTTTTTGTGTGTGTGTGTGGCTTGTTGAACACCAAAGTACCTGCATGATTGTTGTAAAGTAGTACTTTGACCAACAGAGTGATCTGACTAAGAAGTAGATTTAACAGGGACATCAACTTTTATCTTATGTGCTAAGAACTTCAAAACTTGCACTCTTTGGCTAGTGATGTTCTTAGGAAAGTAAATTGTGATTTGTCCTTTGTTTACGCTGTTTTTAGTTTGATTGTTGTTTGATTGGTCGATGGTTTAGCAGGTCATTTGTTTGATCAGTCATTGATTTGACTGGTTGATTCAGTTAGTCAGTCAGGTGGGTAATCAGAAGAGTAACTGGTTGATGTCCTTGTAGTTGCAGTGCAGGCTCCCATCATCGTGCAGTGTACAGGTAATGATGATGTTTGCTGTAATTGCACATTCAGCCCTTGGGCAGCACTTCATGCTAATAGTACTGTCTTGCTTGGTTTATTTTCCGTTGCAGCCGCTATTCCCCTGCTCGTCTTAGTCTGCGTAAAGCAGATCTGCTCATCGGCACTCAGATCATAGAGAATGCGATCACTAACTTCAGGTCAGACATTTGCTAATACCCATAACATACCAACCAACCAAAATTTGCTCTCTTTTGCATGATATTATATAATTTATTTTTAGTATTATATTGCATTGTGCTTATTTTATTATTTCAGTGACATTCATTTGTCTGTGGCAGTATGTTATAGTCAACTGTGTTCTTGTTCTTCTTAAGGTACACCTATTACAAGAAAGTCATCAAAAAAACTGAACCCCCTTCATGTTACAGTGAAAATTTTCTGCACATTTTATATGTATTCCTCTCTTTGTGAAGTTGATGTTTATTTGGTAACTACATGAAGATTTTGAGATATTAACACTAATACCAAAGCCTGCCATTATACTCCATTCTGAGTCACTTCAATCATATGCTGACGATGTAATTTCCTCATATGTGTCTGAACTTCTGTCTCTTTTTTGGCCTTCTGTGATGTTTCCTCTCCTGAATTCCATAAAATGGAAAGTTAATAGGATTTGCAAGTTGTGTCCAGGGTATGTTCTCTGTTTGTGGAAGCAACCTTATGCATAGTGCTACCAGCTGTACTCAGCTGCATTTGTAATAGGTTTTATCAATTATGTAAAAAAACAAAATATCTTTTAATGATGATAAAGAGATTGAACTATATATAAATGCTGATAAGAGTAAGTATATGTTTATATCTTTATTACCAAATTGAGGAACAAGATCTCCTTTTAAATGTGTCAGTTCAGTTATTGGAAACTGACAGTAACAAATCAAAACTACATTACAAATAAAGTAAGAACATATTAATTCTGGAGATTGCTTGGTGTCATTCATTCCAGAATCTTCCATCTTTTTTGTCTTCACCCTAAATACCTAAAGATTAAAATACACAAAACTTTGTCTGTCATCACTCTAAGGGAAGAACATTGACTGAGTGTGTTTGAAATTATATCACTGAGGAAAATATTTGAATGTAGGAGAGAAGAAATAACAGGAGAAAGAGGAAAGTTACACAATGAGGAGGCTCTTCATCTGTACACTTTCACCAGATATCAAGTGGCTGAGAATAGGACGGATCTTGTGACAGGGTCTTATGTACACAGTATTGTTCCTTTTGGTTCCATAAAAGTTACAGATTTTTTGACCATCTGAGTGACTGTTATTTATCATTTACATTCTTTGCTATTTGTAAGTAGAACATCATTTGTTATATTTTAGTAATAAGTGATGATGTTGGAGGTAGCCAACAAATCTCACAGAAAGTTGCATGACCCATTATTTCTTTTACTGTGTCCAAGTTCCTTTATGAAATTTTATATGTTAAAGAGGAAGGGTTTTGCATCTTGCCATTGCGAGATAAGGTTGGTAAGTTTCTGGATGTATTTACAGAATGCAAGTTGTGTTTGCATGTGAATGGTATTGTTTTTGTTTTATGTATTGGTGGCTTGGGGTTAAATTCTATGGGCACCAACAGATATTCTTCTAACTCTACTTTTGTTATACTTATTTCTGAGTTTTCTTTAAAAGATTTGTCATGTTATATGACACTGTGTTATTTTTCTCAACAGTGCCAAGTTGCAAGAAGCTGTTTCTTCTTCCCAGTTGGTGCTCCATGTCCTTTTGTAGTATACAGTAGCTCACCACACCAAAATTTGTTTTTATGACACAAAAATATAAATAAATATGTTAGAGACATTTGAGAATAACAGACATTTAAATGTGGTTTTCAGTTTACGTTTCTAATTTGTGTTAATTCTCGATGCATTGGCAGTACTTTTTGTTGAAAACTAAGCCCATCCTCCACCACATTTGTCATGTCTAAGTAGAAGGACCCTTTTAGCCAAAAAGATATGCATTGTAATTCATAGATACATGTATGGTTTATTGAAACTTAAATAATTACTCATCATTGTTACATCACCATGTCAGTGACAGAAAGTAGATGTTGCCATTGCATCAGTCAGTACACATGATTTGCCATTTGACAGCCATCTTTGTTTATAGCCCCAGCAGTTTGACGAGCAAAAATGAACTGCTTCGAGGTGGACTGAGCAC
>NW_019060854.1:36079-51675 GCF_000696155.1 Zootermopsis nevadensis
TATTTAAAGTAAGTTCTCAATACGGTTACCATAAGTTCATTTCAGAGTTATAATTTCTTTAAATTGGTACATAATTGTGCCTATATAATGTTTTCTTTGTTCTTATTTTCTCTTGTTCTAGATAGTCTCTGAACATTCTGATATGTTTATATTCCTCCTTCGCAGTGGAAGACCAAATTTCATTCCCATATAAAACAACAGTTTTGTGTATTTAATTAGTTTTACACTTGACATAAGAAAATATAGAACCTCAAGTCTTACAAAGAAAATATATGTTTATAATATGCCAGGAAGTTC
Organism: Zootermopsis nevadensis; assembly: GCF_000696155.1. The sequence goes on from NW_019060854.1 coordinate 36,377, forward strand.
CTGAATTTATCGTTCTTTTAATTTCATGTTAGTGGATCTCATAGGAATATATTACAGTGATGTTGACTAATGTGTTTTTAATGGAATTAGTCTATCAGTTGTGTCCATAAAACTTCCATTATGAAGACTAGTATTGATTCCAGGCACCACAAGCGGAACAAGCCCCCATGGACATGGAGCCCATCACGGTGCCTTACCTCAACCCCCTTGTGTTACGCAAGGAGTTCGAGAATATCCTACATACTGATGGAGACATCTGTCTCACACAGCCTCGGTTTGTGGATGAGCATCCGATCATTTTCTGGAACATGGTGAGGTTATGTTTGATTGCTTGCTTTTGAAAAAAAAATTTCCATAATATATTTGAAAGACCTGATTAGAGGTAGAGCAGTGTAGTAGTTCTCTTGGACCCCTGTCAATGTTACAGAACCAGCATTAGCAATTGTCTAGCAACTTACATTTCTTATCACCATTGATAACTGCTTAAAGTCTTGTGTAACACACTGGACTGACTGTGACCATCAAACAATATGGGAATTATATTGTAAAATAGTAATCTTTTATTAATGTTGTTAATAACAATAAATGTAAGACTTTCATGTTAACAAGAAAATTATGACTCGGCTTCAGTATTATGTTAAAAAAATAAAAATGTGTGATTCTTCATTCCCATTCACCATATTTTAGACATAGGTTTGCAACCTACTTACATACATCAGAAGGTCAAAGTAATGTATGCATGTTTGTGCAGGTGTGGATTTTCCAGAGGATCAATATTGAGAGTCATCTGCCAGGATTGTGCCTTCATGCTGCATCTGTAAACAGAAATCAGGTGCCACACCCTTCGTGGGAAAACTGTGATCATAACAATGTGGCTATCCGCTGCATGTGGGACAACCGGCGTCTCCACGAGGAGGTAAGGACACTCCAGCATGTTCCAGTTTCTTTTGTATTCACTGTTTTCCATGAAGATCATATCCTCAAGTGTATGTGTGATGCCACATTTCTAAATCCTCATTCCAGCAGGGACACATAGTGAATTTTTCTGTTTGTACTGTACAATGTTTGCTCATTAACCATTACAGCTTGAAACATGAAATTTGGTGTGATGGATGGATCATAGATTATTTAACAGCACTGTACCAGCTGCAGCTGTTATTCTGAATCAGATGTTGTGAAAGGATGATCATATTTGTTGAGGAAGAAGCCGTGATCTATTTCAGGGTGCTTTCCCATCATTAACATGGAGAGACTTGGTGAAATCATAAACAACTTAAGCGTAAAGGTGGCTGTCTTCTGGGATTAGCATCATCTATTCTGCTAGATAGACATACATTTCAGAGAACCTTACCGACTCCAACACTAACAAGAGAACCTCAGATCTAACCCTAGGATAGTCTGGGTTCTGGCCAAAATTTGAATTTGACACATCCTGACTACTGATCAGAAGTTTATCACTTGATCCACCTTGCAAGAAGGGAGATCCTTAAATTTTGAAATTTCTCGGTTCATGAAGAAGAAATAAGACAGTGTTAGCAATGCCTTATTTTTGTGGGTCCTGGGTTCTTTCTCTAGGGGGTAAAATGACTGGAATATGGAACTGAGCACTTGCCCATACATTTTTAAGGCATGATGCTTGAGCAAAGGGAGAACTTTACCTTTGTTTTTTATTTTGTAAGTTTATTATTTTTATTTATTGTTTATTAGGTTGGTCAGCCCATGTATGCCTTGTGGCAACAAAATGAGCAACCCAGCACTCTTGTGAGTGCCCTGATCACTGATCGCACTTCAATACCACGAAGGTAAATTGCATTATGTAGAAGTTCGGCCATAATTATACAGTTAATTACAGTTAACAATTTCAGGACAGGACTTTGCACCATATATTTAGGAAATTACCACAAAGTTGTGGCTGAAACTCGAAAAATATGTTGCTTAACTTACCTCTGAAAAGAAGGCACATGATTGTGGATTAGAATCACAGCCAGGAATATCACAAATGCGTTCATGTCCCTCTTGATAAGTGAAAAATTACAGGAATATCACAAATGCATTCATGTCCCTCTTGATAAGTGAAAAATTGAGCTGGACAACATTCCATGTTGTGTATATTTTCACTGCTGTGAAGTATTTATTTGCTTCTGCATGTTCAGAATTGTTGGAACACTTTTTCACTCTTCTTACATTATGGTAGCATTGCAGTATTGTAAAATAGGTGTATTTATAGTGTGATGCAGATGGTGATCTCTGGTGTTCGTTGCAATGACTTATTGGAACCCCTCAAGAAACTTGCTATTGAAAGGCAGAAGTTGAAGGGGAAGGGAGTGACTCGCAGCCACTCCCTCTACTGGGACATCTTGTTCTTGGCCTTTACTGTTATGGGCCGGGACAACATCGATCATGGTAAAACATTTTCAGTTTCCCTAGCTGACTACCACTCACGCATAGCAAGTGAGGAAATTAAGAATGTGTGAGGGTTTACCTCATCTCCCACTATGTCTCCATGGCATGGGGAAAATCGTGAAAAATGTCAGGATATCTGATCTCCAGATTAACCTCGCACTTCCAAAATGCAAAACAGGAGTGCCAAGGACTCTTTTACATCCCACCACCATAAGAACTTAAAATTGTTTTAGTGTATTATGTTGAATATTTTTGGGTCTCAGAGTTGTCAGATGTTTTCATTGTATGGTTGCAGCTGCATTTGACCGCAAGTACATGGCAGCATATGAGCATCTGCCAGAAAGGGACCTGAAATTGTACCAACGATGTGACAAACCCCCGTCCATTGCATCTCTGTATTGCAGACACTACTTCAAGGAGCTGGAACTCTGACATGACATGTCCTGCCTGGATTCTTTGATTAGGAGTGCAGTAAGTACTTTCTGAAACAAGCATGGCTGTTTTTGCTTTGAGTTGGATAATACAAATAATATTCCATATTGCATAGTTTTTAAACTTGGAAAACAATTGTTCTGTTTGCTATTTGAAGTAATTTTGCATCACTCTGGCAACACCAGACACTACAACCAAGAAGACAGTCATTTTCATACTCACCTCTGTAAGAACCCCAAACCCTGAGTAGGTGTCTTCTCTGCAATAAGTTCATTTACTTTGCAGTCATACCTCAGATAAATAAATAAGCCCCAGTCCAATAATTTGAATAGAATTGCTTATGATGAATGTATTTGCCACTTTTATGAATGCTGTCAAATTGAGTGACACCTGAAGAACAGGAGGTTCAGTGCTGAGGAACTGTATTCTGCACTTTGTTATTTGCAGGCCATTGCCAGAACAGACAGAATACCAGGCATCCCAGCCACGTCATGTAGTCATGAAGCAGGGAACAGGTTCTGGTACCCAGTGTTACAAAGTGTGATTGTGTTAAAGTTGTGACAATGAACTTTGCGGCAAATTAATTCTGATGTATATTAGTTTAGATATATATCTGCTTGTTATGAGTAATACTGGGAGAAATGCTTTGCTACGCTTGTTGTGGTAGAAGTGGTGCATCACGCCACGTTTGCATTTGGCAGCTTGACTCTCTGTATTACTAAATTTCAGTTAATAAATGGAATAACCCAAAATTCCTTTTGACTGTTGGTCCTTTGGCAAAAACCGACCCCTGATGTAAATGGTGTATTAGTACAGGTCTGCAAGTCTACAGTTTGTGCATTGTTATTGCTTAATAGTTTTATTAAAAAAAGAAGAGAAGGCAAGATTAATTGGAAGACATGGCTGTGGTAGTTTTCATCTTATGCCATACTATAGCTAAAGCTTTGGGTCTGGATACCCAAAAACGTTCACTCACAGTTTGGTAGTTGAGGGACATCATTGTAGGTAAAACATTTCAGGCAAATTACCTCAACAATTCCACAAAACCTAAAAATGACAACAGTATTATTTTATAACAATGACAACAAAAATGCATATTTCTAACTTTCAGCCTTTATTAGAATTATTCACTTACAGTATCATTTGGTATTAATCAAAATGTCTTAATGAAGCTGCAGGCTATATTAGAATCTTAACACTTCATGTAAATCTACAGTAATTATATATATTCAGCTATATAGTAGAATCAGAGATAAAAGTTACACATTAAAATACAAAAATTTCAAATGGAAAAAATTTGTGTAGGTAGATTAATTCTGAAATACATTTTAAATAGCCTATCACACTGAAGCACATTTTATATATTTAATGTAAAAGTTTTTAAATATAAACTTACATAGTAGTCTCAGGATTTTTAAAATTCTGTGAATTCAGTGTACAATTACTGTAAGTTTATGAAAACATTCAATTAACCACACACAGAGATGAAGTAGGCCTTGACAATCTTCAGAGGTCTCATATTAAGTATGGAAATAGTGTATTAACAGGACCTCTGCAACCATAGTTAATCAAACTGGGTTACCAAGTGCCCATAAAAAATCTGGGTTTGAGTTTCTTGTGAAGACGGGGTTACAGTGGATCACCATGGGCCAAAATTAAATTCTCCCAACTGTTTCAGAAGATTGCTGATTTGTGTATTTGTTGCATAAACTGAATGGATACTGTGGAAATTTACACATAGACACTACATTAACAGATTAGATATTTAAACTATAAGTGTATTTCAAAGACCTACAGGTTAAAAGCTACGCATATGGCTGTATAGCCCTATGAACGTTAAATTATATTTAGTAGTGTTTGTAGCTCAGAAGCAACACCTGTGAGACCATGTATTTAAAACTGGTAATATGAAAACAGCAGCGAATGAGGGTAGAAAGAACAGGGCACTGTCAATAATGGACAGAAAAGCTAGTCCTATGGTACATATAATAAATCTTTACAGGGATTATGGAGGAAACCTGTTCAAGTCTAATGATGATGTGTGTTTTGATGCTGTGCAGACTTGCAGGTATATAACACAGAAGTCTACACAGGATCAAAACCCACAAAATCATCATCTGCCATGAAAACTTCAAATGTCACAGTGTTAAAGTCAGATTTACCTCTCAGGAGGTGCTAGCATGTGTATAAGGGAGGTTGAGTGTGGACACTCTGAAGGAGTTTACTGATGCAGCACCCTTTTTAGTCACCACTACTATATGCGAGTCTGCTGAATATGCAATTCCTCAAACTCACAAAATGTACATGTGATTACTTTGGCACATACATGAAATCAATACTATTTATTGAATGAAAATAAGATTTGTAACTTGAAATCTGTGAAGCTTTCTCTCCAGCTATAAAAATACCTGACCTGAAGGAGTTGTCCTAGTAATTCTTATATTTACACATGTGAAATATAATACATATTTCAACCATTATGGCTGTTCTTACTATGCTATTTACTGGCTTAACATTTTAAGATCACTATGTACTTCACAAACTTACAGTCACAAATTTATAACTGAGAATGAAATACAAAATGTATTAATATTTCAGTGTAGATTATGTGCATTCTTATTGTAGCTTTCATATTAATATTCTAATACGCTACAATCGGCAGTCACGAACAACAAATGTCAGCGTAGTGGTATTTGGGAGGTTGCAGGTTTCATTGTGGATTACAGACTGAGGTTTCTCATCACACCATCCAGCAATGAGTAATTCCTTTTAAATTCTTCCCCATCATCCTCCCTTTTCATGTTATGCCACTTATGAAATAAAACTGCTATTTCAGCAACAAAAGTCTTGACTTATGTGGGTACGTGCCCACAGCAAATGCAAATATGAAGCTGAAGAGGTAACCATTAAATACTAGCATTTGAGCATGTCTTCAGAGAGCAAAAGCTGTTTATGCTACAGAAGGCAAACGTTCTACAATGCAAATGTTATTGTAATATGAACTCTGATCAGAATTATGGAATAACAGTATGCCAATATTTGCTCAAAAATAAACATAACACAGTAGTTTTAACTATTAACATAAGAGAACAATGACATTTCAATATTTGTGCTTGACAGGATAATTCTGTTGATAACATGCCCCTTACAGATATTTAGCTAATATGTACCATAAAAATCTGATGTGCTATCAGTTTGTTGTTCATACCACTAGTAGCCAATCTTTGGATCTTGATCTAAGAACAGATGTCCTTTGTCACCGCTTAATTATAGCTATAATTATTACTTCCTGTGTAAAGTATTTGAAATGAATCATAAAGCTGCACTTGGAGTTACAAGTAGGTGGTGTTAATACATGTTAAACTTCATTATATCTGCTGATGGCTCATGACATTAAAATCATAACTGTGCAATCTTTAAACAAAAAATTTGGCAGTTACAGTACTGTATATCATTAAGTTACAAGTGAACTCCCTCAATGTACCAACAGTTCTCTGTTCAGGCACATCTCACCTTTCGATCTGTTTTCTTACTTGTTGAAAGGCTCTCCAAGAGACAATATAACATTACAGCTTGAAGAGTCTTCCAGCAAATTATGCACCTTCACAACCCTAATGTGTAATATTTTTTAAAGGCAAACTTACAAGTATGTACAGTGACCACAACATAACTGTAAGCTTCAGATATGTCACTGAAAGAGGGGAAGGTAAGATGGAAAGGGCAAGGGGAAGAAAGGTAATGAAGAGTCTGTCTTGAGCATGTGTAATGTAACTGAAAATATTTTTTCCCTCTTTTAATTTCAACACAATCAGTGGCATTTTCATACACTGACTTCTACACTACACATTTTATGAACCAAAGGAACCATAAAATAGTAGTAATGCAGGCACATCCCTTAACCAACACATGCAGCTTCTATAGCCTAAATATGATAATTTCACAGCCAATGGTATTCAAGGGTTATCTCTCCATATGTACCATCATTTTGCAGTCTTCCCTCCCTCCCACATGTGTTTGTGACTGTCATCCAGGCTCAGAGTTATATTGAGTCCACTGTAGTTGGTATCCTGATGCCTCACTACAGCAGTGATCCTGTTATTAAAATATCAGTTAATCATTCCTTCTGAACTGCCTTTTAGTTTACAGAATGCAGCATTTTTTCCTTACATCTATAACCTTCTTTTTTTTCCTGCGATTTTCTTTCCCTCGTTGTTCCTTGTCTTTTCTGATTTCACGAACTAAAGTATAAAATGCGTCATCGACCCCCATTCGTGTTTTTGCTGATGTCTCAACAAAAGGAACTGCATACTGCTTGGCAACCTCACGAGCTTGGTTCTTGTCCACTGCCCACGATGGAAGATCACATTTGTTGCCTACCAAGACCATAGGCACTTCTTCTGCATCCTTCACCCTCTTTATTTGTTCACGATAACCTCCAATATCCTCAAAGGACTTCGCATTGTTAACAGCAAATACCAACAGAAATCCTTCTCCAGTTCTCATGTATTGCTCCCTCATCGCACTATATTCTTCTTGTCCGGCTGTATCAAGAATATCAAGGAGACAAGTCTCACAGTCGATGACAACTTGCTTACGATATGAATCTTCAATTGTTGGATCGTACTCGTCAACAAAGTGATTCTGTATTAGCTGAATGGTCAAGGCACTTTTCCCAACGCCTCCTGCGCCTACGACTACTAACTTGTATTCCGTCATGTTGCGGAAAATACGCAATTTCAACAATTCAATAGTACAAAATACTCCATCATTTATGCCAAACAGTTCCGACTGCCTGCATTATTATTACTCACTTTTTCAGAATACAACAGCCATTGCTATTTTCATTCAATACATTTCCGCATTAACACGTAGGCGCTGCGGTAACCATGCAGTACCAATATTAGCTCTAGAATGCTAAAAATTCTCCACCAATAGGTCAAATTATAATAAATCCACTAAATGTACACCTTCCAAGTAATAATATTTTGAAATATCTTCCGGATCAGCATAGTTACAACTACGAGTAGTATTCTCCCACACAATACAAAGCATTTACAAAACTCATAAATCCTCTGGATTTACTGCATAAGCGTTAGAGATAGTGACATATATAAATAAAAAATGCTTTTGAATCAAGGTCTTGCACAGAAATAATCATAGTTGTAACCATTCGTTCATTCAGAGTAAATGTCAGTATAGGATAGTACTTTGTTTTCCATATAAAGAAGAAGTTTCATTATCTTGTATTTCTTTCTTAACCTCAAAATTGCAGGATATGGACGCAACTTTCTGTCTTCGCACGTTGGCAGTAAATGTAGTTGCTTCGTGCTCTGGTTTTACGTTGACACTACCGGAGCAGTTGTATTCGTGAAAGTTGTATATGACTGGAAAGAATTGAATTTCAAGAATGCCTGAATGCATAGAAATAATATTAAAACGTAAGGTGTTACACTTTTGAAATATGTGGTTAAATTTACTTGTGTAAAAATTATTTGAGATTGGCGGAGTAATTAGCAGGTGGGTAATGGTAATGAACAAATATATCTGTACCAGTTGAGTAAAATAACGGAATATGTTTTTGTGCAAATGTGGACTGTATAGTACCATTTGACTATTTGTGAAGTCCTGTTAAATATTTTGTTTGATATCCAAATAATAATAGTAATTTTCTTTCTAACACAGCTATGATTATTGTGACAGCTGTGAACTGTGTTGACACGTACTAGAAATATGGCAAGCACAGATGTTGCAAGTGTCTCCACCTGTTCCTCAAAATATTCTCTCACTGGGGTCTGCAGGTTTTATTCATGCAGTTAGAAAATTCATGCTATGGATTTATTAACTGGGGTAAATTTTCTTTATGTGTTTGTGAAAGAATGACAGCAGAGTTAGTTGGAATGTGTATTTTTTTAATGAGGCCAGATGATACACAGGTTGTCAAGTTACCGGTAATTAACGCCAGACAGTAGTGATCATCATTATTGACACTTATTTTATGACCTAATTCTCTGTTTGCAAGTATGACATTTGCAATACGGCTGAAAGAAAATATGTGTGTGTAACATAGATCAAAGTGAATTGAAGATAACCAACCATCTACTTTTCTAGCATTGGAAACACCTATCAACATGACTGGGGCAGTGACTTAAGTAGGGTTTAGGCGCAGGTTTGTGGGCTCTTGGCATATGCTCCATTTGAATTAACATTTAGTTTTTGTTTTACTTTTTGCAAAAGTCTGTGTACTATAATACACTGGAAACAAAATATTGGTATTCTGGCAGTTGTAGAAAATTTATGCCAATGATAGAAAGTAAATAATTGCAGGCATTAAATTGCTTAAGTGGCTGATTATTTATTTGATATCATCTGTTTTGCAAAGAGTTAAGTCATATATCAACAAAAGTATAGTGAATCCTGTTGAAAGTACCCTGTCTCTCCCAGATCCTTTAGACACTACATTTCTGCACATGAAGTACTGCAGGAGGCAATTGTATGACAGAGTTAATACTGTAAAATATTCCTGTTTTCATTTTATGTAATGTTTGATAAGTAATTAATTGAAGTTTTATTCTAATATTTTAAATCTGCTTATCCCCTAATACCTTTAAGTAAGTACTCCTATAATCTGTTACCTGTTTTGTATTTACTCACAGTGTTTATCTTCTTCTTTGTGTTAAATGTTGTGTTAGGACATTAAATATGTTTTCTCTTGATGTAGGCTTACATGAACATAGGTGTATGCCAGATGTCACACACAGTGATCGTGTGGTAACTCATGAATTCCAGGACTCCAGTAGTGAAGACATCTTTTGTATTAAGGTCTTTGATGTTTTCTCATGTCACTCCAGGGAAATGTTGGAATGGGTAATGGGTTATTTCACACAGTCGGTTTTCAGGATGTCATCTTAACATCAGCCGGTCACTACTTTCCTCTTCCTTCCTTGAAGACCAGTGCTGTTTATCCTCAGTGTTATCCTCTTATTGTAAGAAGGTCACTGAGTTTTGACTGCATAAGAACTTTAGTCAGTATTCTTCTTCGTATTAAGTTATTGTTTCCGTTATATATGGGTCGATGGATGAAAAGTCTCCAGTCTCTTCTTCACAACCTTTCGTTTTTGATTTCATGCAAGCTCTTCCAACTCCTGATGTCTTAAGCCATTGTAGTAATTTTTCTTTTAGTTCTGCTGACAAATTTTGGGTTCTTACTTCTTTTATAAAGGTTTTATTTCTAATTTTGTATCTTCTTCTTCTTCCCCCCGCAGTGGTTTTCAGAACTTCCCTATTCATTGCATTTTGTTTTATTTCATAACAGTTCATGTCATAGTGTTAAGTGTTTTATTTGGTTTAACATCTACTTTATACATTTTTGGCACTTATACATCTTTTCCAAACTAAAGGAATTCTTCCCTTGACAAGTAACACTTGTAAATTACCAGATCTACTGGGTGAGATTTCAGAAATAACTTGGTACCTTAAGATTCTTTGCTTGAGGTGTCAGTTTTAGTGTGCAAAATCAATCACTTTGTAAGTATATTAAAATTTAAAGCTACAGCCCATCCACAGTTTGCATTGCGATTAAAATGTGATGAGAGCATTTCAAATTCCTCCTAGAGTAGTGATGTTTGTATGAATTTTTCATCATTACATCTTGTAATTAAACTGTATAAACTGAATTTAGGACAATGTTAGATTCACATTGCCTGACATTGTTTCATGCATGTAGGTGTAATCATTTAAACTGTACATGCCTTTCCCTTGGAGTGACCATTTGGGTGAAATGATTATGATGTGAATTCTCCCGGTGATGGTGATTGTGGCCTGTCTTGCAAGAAACATTTTGTAACAAGTAGTAAAATATTTTGGGTGTTTTGCATACTTTCAGCAGCTGTGAATTGTGCATACAGTGTAGTCTCCACACAAAATTCTTTTCATGCAAACACAAGAAGTCTGCTGGGAAATAGAAGTGGGAGAAGGGGTGATGTTATTGTTTGTGCATGTGCACTGTGTCTATTCATATTCTAAACACGTTGTACTCCAGTAATCTCCAGCAGTGAAGTACATTATATTCAAATAGAGGAAACAGTGGTGGATGCGTGTTTTGTGAAAGAATATAGTGTGGTTGTTTATGCCCACTTGAACTCCCAGCAGACTTCTCATGGTGCACTGACAGTACTTTTGGGGACCTTGACTTTTCCTGATTCATACTGAAATGTCAACATAAAATCAAATGAAAGGATAGGTTTTATTTAAAGGAAACAGTGTTTTACAAGTAAATAAATGATCAATTTGGTCTTCTGGGTTGTAATGATGTGTGGGCGTGCAGGGACGCAAACATCTTAAATAAACATATTGTCTTCATCTTCTACCCTGGATGAAGCGGGGTCCAGCATCTCTTTGAATTTTTCACAAATCATCAACGTCCATACCCTGTTTGCTACAGTAGTGTAAACATGTGGTGACTTTTCAGTGAACTGTCATGTACTCGCACACCAGAATTGTACCATAGCAACTGGCAATCCAGTTTAAAGTGTACCTAGTTTGAGTCTCAGTAATGATACTGACTGGGATTTTTATTTTTTTCACCTGAACCTTTATGTAAATATTGAGATTGTACCTTGAAATGAGACTAAGCTGACACTTCACTCATTCTTTCCAGTTAGTTTTAAATCATTCTGTAATTTTTTTTGTTTATACCATTTAACCTATGCATTTGTCATTAAATGAATGGATAAAAGATGGGAACATCTCCAGTTATTCAGGTGTATTTATCCAAATTCTTGTCAGATTGATGTATACTACAAGCACTGTGCTGTTTGTGGTTGTCAGTAATAAATTGGAAATGAGATGAACGAAGCAGTCTTAACCTTGTAAGGTATTATCACAGGATTTGTCTGGAAGCCTTCAGGCCAAGGACTGGACCCCTCCATAATGTGAAGCCACTTGACCTCGGTGTTTAGTATAATTAAACTGATAACTTTGCAGCATCCCTTTGGGTGGTTGGAAAAGTAATTGTTTCTGTTACTGTTGATTTGTGATCCTAAGGAACATAAAAGATAAAATCAATTTGCAGGAGTGAATCAGCAGTGGGGAAGAAGATGGAAGGTCCTGAGGTTACATTCATATTCCAATTTGGGCTGGTACGGGACACAGTAACAGCAGCGGCCAGTACCCTGGGGCTCAAGACTCTCAAGGATCTTGCATGTGACTTCATAAATAGGAAGGTGGGTACTGCCAGCATACTGAGGCCCAGGACCCACAAAGTTTTTGCATGCAATTACATTAACCAGAAGGTGGGTACAGCCTTAAATATTAGTTTATTGTAGAGAAATGTTGGTTCTTTACTATTTGGAGGGAAGTTCTGTCATCTGTAAACTATGATACTGTGAAATGTTAATACAGTGAAATAACATTTCCAGTTTGATGGAATGTGTTTTTGAATATATAAGCACATGGCAAATTATTTAATTCTGACAATTTAATTTTTGAAGATGTTTATATTTATAGGAATTGAGTTCCATGGCTCATTACAATAAAGAGTGTAACAGTGCAGTATTGTATAAAAATAACTATCAGCAAACTGACTCGTACTTCCCCTGAATGATACTTGTTTGTAGGCAGTCTTAACCAAGTTTACAGCACAGCCATAACTTAAGGGCTACCATAGAGTAAATGAGCAGTATTTTTCATCAACCATTACTCTGAATTTGTTTGTTTTTCAGACATGACTCTAGCAGGTCAGTGTATCATTAACACTTTAGACTTGAATTTGGAAGGTACCCGATTCATGTCTTCGCTGAGGTGTATTAATAAGCCATACTGCATAAATTCTGGATGAAAATTTTAGTAGTCTTTTATGACACATGATTGTCATTGGTTTCATTTTGCTGTTTGTTGAAATAATATTGCTACATGATGTATATTACAGTTCCCTGATCACGGTCTGACAAGGCTGAGTGAACGTCTGTTGTTGTTTCGTCATGATTATGGGTCTGCTAACATTCTGCAACATATCAACTCAGCAGCTGAGATCATGGACGAGACCCTCGTGGAGATAGTTCTCTCTGCTCAAGTGCCAACAGAAGAGGTCCAATTCCGTCCTCATGCCCTGGCTGTTCACTCCTACAAAGCTCCAACATTCTGTGACTTCTGTGGAGAGATGCTTTTTGGTTTAGTGAGACAGGGACTCAAGTGTGAAGGTGAGAGACATTTGAAAATAATTTTAGAGTATGAATGTGTCAGCTGAAGGAGATTATGTTGTGCAGGTGAGGTAAAAAAGAAATGCATGTGAAAGTTTTATAAGAAACTTCGAGCAATAGTTCTCATTGCCTGAAAGAAAAATTATAAAATAACGGCTTTCAAAGGACCAGTACTCAATCTGTTTTGAATTATGCCATTTAAATAATATCAGCCTAATGTTATTATTACTTAATTGTCAAATTATATGAATTTACAGTGTGAAAATTATTATCTTTGTGATACTGAAGTTCAAGAGACATTAAGATTGAACATTCAGAATTAAAATTATGCATGAGATCATATGAAATAATTTGCTAGAAACCTTCTGTATTATCACATTGATGTAGTAACAGAGAGAAGGGTAATCATAATTGGCTTACCTAATAAGATCTGTGTAAAGATATTAGTAATGTTCATCACAGACTAGAAGGAGGTAAATAATCATGGGCTGAAAGTGGTATTTATTCCATATGTGGTAAATTTGTTTATATGTATCTGTGGACTGGCATAAGCAAATCGCTGGTTAAGAAACAATGACATAGAGACCAGTTAAATCATCTGGAACAAGAAACCTGGAATTTCAATAATTGTTTCTGTGCCATCCATACCAACTTTAAGAACAGAGATAAATTAATATTAACTTTTACTTACAGTTTATTTCCTCCTGAAAAAATTATTGTGATTCTTATTTATAAACATTCAGTTGTTAGATATATTAGTAGAAGCTACCTCCAAAAATGTCCAATTTACTGAAATGTACATTCAGTTTTTAGGAGGTATTTGAAGGAAAAATGTGTGCAATACAACTTTTGTTTTTATCATTGTAGGCTGTAGCCTCAACTTCCATAAACGTTGTGTTGTAAAAATTCCCAACAATTGCACATCAGCAACTGGAAGGGGGCGGCGCCCATCAACTCTTCTTGTTCCACGCAGCCCATCAGACACAGGGTCCACGGTCTCTCTTCCCTCAGCCTCTGAAGATAGTACACAAGTATGTTAGCATATATATGTAACAAAGTAGGAAAGATAATAGGCGTACTGCGTGTAAACTGTGATGCACAGACCGTAAAGGTTAAGTGAACATATCATGGGGAAGTTTTGTCTCCCTGTCCTTGTTATATCTGCAGGGATACTGAGTGGAATTTTATGAAATTTGGTATTGGCCCATTATAATTCCTACTTTACTTTAAGCCAATTTAAAACTGTTTCAGTTTTCTAAAAAAACAGGTGGTTGTATAAAAAGTTGGCACCTGACATGAAATGTCTCATTGAAAGCCATTTTGTATGAGTGTTTAATAGAATTCAAGGAAAAAAGTCTGTGATTACATGTAATGTGATTAGCTTTGCAAAAATATGTGGCTAATAGGTTTAATTTTGAAGTCTGAAGGTTGCTGATGATGGTGCATCTAATCTGTATAAATTATTTAATGGACTTTGTCCATTATCTCATTTGCAAATAAAACTAAAACTATAATGTTTCAGAAGCTGAATCTTCTTCCATCTTTAGGTAAAGTGTTGGGTATGAGGCTATCTACACCAAGGGGCTCAACAGCTATGGTTTCTGACCCTTCCTTTTTACCTGAATATGAAAGAAGATCCAGCTTCTGAAACAGTAGTTTTATTTCTATTTGTAATTTAAATGATGGATGAAGTCCAAGAAAACATTTAATTTTTTACTTCTGGAGCACTTCTTGTAATTTATATTCTCATTGTTATTCTTGCAGCTTCTTTCTAGTAATGTTATACCAAAACAGAGCCGTTCTCCGTCACTGGGTGGACGCACAGCAGACAGGGAAGCAGCGGGGCACATTAGAATCCCCCACACTTTTGTTCTGCACAGCTACATGCGCCCCACAGTCTGTCACTTCTGCCGAAAACTTCTGAAGGGAATCATTAAGCAAGGCATGCAGTGCAAAGACTGCCACTGTAATGCACATAAGAAGTGTGTTGATAAGATTCCGAAAGACTGTTTTGGTGAGTCTGTCTTCCATGTTGTGCCTGCTGTTTGTTAAGTGCGATCATTTTTGAATTCATATTACTTTTACATTGCACTTATTTTCAGGTTTTGTTATTTAAAAATTAATACAAACTTCTTGGTATGTTTAATCAACTGTTGCCACAACAAAAATATATCAGTTCCGTGTATGTATTTAACCTTGACCACCATCCCTCTGTCTGCTCTGGACAGAAGCTACAGCTTGTCTGGTATGGTATGGCTGATGTAACTG
>NW_019060854.1:51725-77182 GCF_000696155.1 Zootermopsis nevadensis
GATAGTGGAGTTGGTAGTGAGGTAGATCGAGAGTGCCGTGATGTCTGCGAGGACGAAAGTGACACTGAGAATGGTGGCTCTCCATCTGGTGCTCGCAAAACTTCATCTCCAGACCCTCCTCTCATGAATGGAGAATGTGTAGTAAGTTTTTACTTCATGAATTGCCATATTAAAGTATTCAGAATAATGTATTACTTTCATTTAGTAGTAATAAAGTGTACATAATCTGAGCTGATCTTCACGAAATTTAGATTTGGTACTGTCATTCCCAAGTATTTGAATGTTGCTGTATTTTTTAAGGTTTCATTGGCTATCATATTATGTTTTTGTCTTATATTCTTAGTTTTCTCTGTGTTACTTCAAGACCAGTTTTCTTACTATGTAGGTTTTCCTTTATGGTATGTATCTTTTACCCAATAAATTACTGTTATTAACAAATAAAAATAATTTGAAGTATCCTTTTCAGTTCGCAATGGAGTATTCTGGAAGAAGTTTGGAAAGCAATGTTGATAAAGCACCTCCTTGTTTCAGAACATTCTGAGTGGGAAATTCATCAGACAGTGATAATCTGTAGGGATTTTAGTGTATTTGTTAAAAATCTCGGGATCAGATCTGTCTCAGTATGTAATATTTTAATGAGTTCATATGATTTTACTTGTGTTAATTATAGGTAGAATGATATTCTTTTTGTTTACTTTGGAATTGCTTGCTTCTGCAGATTTACTTTGTTTCAGGATATGATTCCAGGACATGATGAAGGAGATCCTATGAAACGATTGACCAGGTGAAAATATCATTATTTTGTTTACGTATTTGATGTGAAAGTGTAGTTGAATAGGATGTAGTCTGGTAGAAGATGACTAATGTTGCAGAAGTACATGAAAGCGACAAAGACCTCCGAAACATTAATAAATGTCTATCGGACTACATGGCTCCATAGCCTGCCTAGTCTTGTACAGTAGTCTAATATGTAGTCTGGTGCTATAACCCAGAAGACTGCCATTTTTGTACTCAGCACTGTGAGAACCTCAAATACTATGAAAAACTTCAGGCAGGATAGACAATCTCTGGTCTGAGGTTTGAACTTGGGACTACTTGAATGTGAAGCAGGAGTGCTAACCACTTGAAAACAGAGTTTGGTTCTATGCTTGTTATCTGATTGGAAATATAATTGTAAAACATAAATCTTATAAAAGTTGTTTGAATTTTTTCTTAGCTGAATAAAGTAGAAAATATGCATCACCAGACAAGCGTTTGTGATTGGAAGTAGGTATAACATATAATTTTACAGATTTGTTGGTTTAATTACAACTAGTCATCTGATACATAAGAGTAGTGATATTTCGCGTCTGTTAAATGTGATGTAAATGACACTCGTTAATGATAATTGCAATTAGATGTAGGGCTGTAGACACAATTTTCATTTGATTCATCATACTAGAGGAAACAATGTTCTTGCCACTGATCTAGGCATTGTAATGTGTTTGTTGACAGCTCTTCGCCAAGTAACAATATTCCCCTCATGCGCATTGTGCAGTCAGTGAAGCACACCAAGCGACGAGGATCAAAGGTTATTAAGGAAGGTTGGATGGTACACTTTACCAACAAGGACCGCATGGTGAGTTGAATGTTGAATTGAATATGGGACGTACTGTATGAAGTTGAAGAGGAGAATTAAGAATAAATGTCTCGTGTTGCAGCGCAAGCGTCACTACTGGCGCCTGGACACCAAGTCAGTGACTCTGTTTCAGAGTGACACAGGCTCCAAATACTACAAGGAAATTCCACTTGCTGAGATCCTGTCAGTTGATACTGCTCGAAGTCTTCATGGAGGTGGGTGAAGTTGAATCATTATGTAGAATAACAGGAGTGGAAAGGTTTGCTTCAGTGGAGTTCCCATGTTTTGAAATGTGATTTTATGTACTTCATTGATGTTCATTTATTACAGATACAGATCTATTGTTACATTATTTATTGCCCTACAGATAACACACTGTACTGCCAGGAAAGATTTATTCTTTTGCATCATTAAATGTCCAGCACTTTGAAATTATTAAAATAAAAGTTGTATACATGCTGTATATAACGTCATGTAATGTAATGTGACAGTTTTTTTATGATCTGTTTTGGACAAATTTATTTTAGTTTCATTGTATTGTTGTAATAGATACCTTCTTTTTCTATGCAGAAGACATGTAGTAATTAGTCTGCAAAAGCCAGGAGGGTACTTTCCCACTAACTATTTTTGTATAATCATCCTCATATATCATTTTATTCAGTATATTCTATTCAGTAGAGACAATTTTATTAAATAACTAAGAAACGAAAAAAGCACAATAATTATACAATCATCTTTATGTGTTATGTGCATGAAGTGAATTAAATGATAGCATGGGGAAGACATGTCCTTGTGTCTACATGTTTCACTACTTGACAAATTTAATTTAAACTTTATAATGGACATCTAAACTATAGTTTGATATACAGATTTAACTTTGGTTCATATCAGTCTGGTATAAAGTAAAGTAAAGCAAAGTTGTCTCACTCTATGCCATGTGGGCTCTACTCATTCTCAGTCTTGGCACTAGAGGGGGTTAATGGTCAGCATCACACCCTGGCCACACCTTTCCTCTGGGAAAGGACCCCAGAGCCGGTCTGGATGCAGAGGCTAAAGGACATCCTCTGCCCCCGTTGGGGATCAAACCCCAGCCGTCTGTAGCCAGTCACTACACTGACTGAGCTACCCTGGCTCATATTAGTCTGGTATAACCCTTAATTTATGAAGCTGTATTCAGTTTTAATGGTGACCAACATTGGTCCATATCATAAAATATAATTGACTTTTAATGGTAATCAACATTGGTCCATATCATAAAATATAGATTTCTTTACAATCGTCATCTTTCTTGAGCTAGCTTTTGATATAGTTAAAAGTTAAAAAACATAATTAAACATAAGATTTTATTTACAATCGTCATCTTTCTTAAGCTAGATTTTGATATAGTTAAAAAAACATAATTAAACATAAGATTTTACTCTTAATGCAGTGTTTTACCTATGTAGTAATACACTTATCTTAATGAAAGTGTTTTACCTATGTAGTAATACACTTGATATCAGTAGACTTTTATCTGCATTAAATAAACATTAAGGCCAGCAATATGTGCAGGAACAGAAAGACCACATTTGGAAAATGTGCGACACCTCCCATATCACAGTTGTGTGAAGTTGTTTGCAGGGTCAAGGGCAGCCGCAGAATATCTGGAGAAGATGGTGTTACGGAGAGTAACACTGTGTACTCATGTTTCAGATGTGATGCATTGTTTTGAACTTCGAACAGCCAATGTTGATTATTATGTGGGAGAAGACCCTCTGTATGGGCAGAAGGATGCGTCAAGAATTACCCTTCCACCTGCTGACAGTGGAGTTGGGGCACACCTTGCCAAGAGCTGGGAGACCAGCATCCGACAAGCTCTCATGCCTGTCACATCACATCCAAGTAGGTAATTTGGAAATATGTAGACTTCCTGCGAGACTGCACAAACAGACTGTATGCCACATTCGTACATTGAGGACCATCATCACAAGCACACAGTCTGTTGGTTGGAAGGTTTCTGTAATTATTTTCAATTTTTGGTAGTGCTTCATATCCTTTGCATTTGTGAAATCTCTGGTAGATACTATAGATTTCTAATAGTTTCAATACTTCTTATACAAATGGCACATTAATACAAGTATGAAGCAAAACATAGTTGGATGGATGATTGGATATTAATATTTGCATGGGGGAAGAAATTAATGAGAAATTACATGCAGACATTGACTGATTTGAATATAGGAGTCACAATAGAACAAATTAAGTGTTATATTGGTGATTGATAGATTCTTCACATTATGAATATCTTTGTTTTAGAGGGTGACATATCAGATGAACCGGAGGAGAGAGTTACAGACATGAGTCAACTGTACCAGATCTTTGCAGACGAGGTTCTCGGCTCTGGGCAATTTGGGATCGTATATGGAGGTTGGGAAATTTTATACTCCAGTTAGTTAAAATGTGATTTAAAGTTTTTGATCATTCTTTAATACATAAGATGAACTCATAATGGGTATACACTGTCTCTCAAAAACAACTTATTGATTTTGATGAAATTTGGTACTTAGGTTGTATGCTGAAAGTTGTCAGGTGTAAATTCACCTGGTTCATATTGGTGAGACAAACAGTGATTGAGTCTCTACTTATGTGTTTATTTTGTGCACTTTTTGCAAAGAATGAACAGTAAAACTAAATGGCCTGTTTTTGTTATTTATTTCAGGTGTGCATCGCAAATCGGGTCGTTCTGTGGCAATTAAAGTGATTGATAAAATGAGGTTTCCCACAAAACAGGAGGCGCAACTGAAGAATGAGGTGTCAATCTTACAGAACCTGTCACATTGTGGGGTTGTAAACTTGGAGCGCATGTTTGAGACATCGGAGCGTATCTATGTGGTGATGGAGAAGCTGAAAGGAGACATGTTAGAGATGATATTATCCAGTCAGAATGGGAGGCTCAGTGAGCGTATTACCAAGTTCCTCATCACACAGGTATATTAACTTGGTATCCTCACCAGACAAAACAGTTTAGTAGAAAATACTAAAATATTAGCTACAAGCCACATTGAAATCCTCTAGGTGCCTGTGAACTGCCTAATGTTTGTTCACTCTTGTCATGTGCTTTAGATTCTGGTGGCTTTGAAACATCTCCACAGTGAGAACATTGTGCACTGTGACCTAAAGCCAGAGAATGTCCTTCTGAGCTCTGATTCAGACTTTCCTCAAGTGAAGCTCTGTGACTTTGGCTTTGCTAGAATTATTGGTGAGAAGTCTTTTCGACGCTCAGTGGTTGGCACTCCTGCCTATCTTGGTGAGTTGTGGGGAGAAGAAAACTAATTTTATTTATTTGTGTTGTCTTTGTTTCTCTTTCTCTGTATATATAAAACCTGTGAATTTGTCATTAAATAAACCAGTACAAAGTAAAAATAGTTAGCAGCTCCTCTTTGTGTGCATTACTTGTGCACCTCTTAATTACTCTTTCTCTTGAACAGCCCCAGAAGTACTTCGTAACAAGGGCTATGATCGCTCACTGGATATGTGGAGTGTTGGTGTAATTGTGTATGTTAGCCTCAGTGGGACGTTTCCCTTCAATGAAGATGAAGATATCAATGAACAAATTCAGAATGCAGCATTCATGTATCCACCAAATCCCTGGAAGGAAATTTCTTCAGATGGTAAGTAAATCTATCATCGTAATTATTATGATAGTCCAGTATTTCCCAAAATGTAAGGATTTGTGTTCCTCTTTTGGGATCTTGTCTGTACTATTGTACCCCTTCTCCCAGTTACCAGAATCAGTTGACTTGCCAGCCATCAAACCAGATTTTGATTAAGCTGTAGATACGAACTAAATATAAGCTATGAGGAAAGACAGAAACTTATGAGCATTATCAATATTAAAGAATTTGTTATATACACCTTATGAATTGTAATAAAAATGTTGAATTTTTAAAGGACGTGGCATGTGTTTTATGTTGGCAGCTATTGATCTAATCAACAACTTGCTACAAGTGAAACAGAGGAAACGGTACACTGTTGCCAAATCACTTGCACATGTCTGGTTACAGGTGAGTGATCAACATTTTATAATACCACATCAGCTTTCCACTGCATGGGCCTGGGTTCAATCCTAGGGCAGCACTGGAAAATGTTCTAAGTACTGTACTTTGGTTTCTCCATGCCAAATAATGTCATTTGACAAATTCTCCGATTGTCTGCCATCATTTTGTCATGGTAGGCTGCAATACCAAGGTGCTGAATGTCATGCAACTCATATATTTTTGTGATAACACTTTTCTGTGAATTATGCACTGTTATATGTCAGGACTACCAGACATGGTGTGATCTGAGGAAACTGGAGACTCAGGTTGGAAACCGCTATTTGACACATGAGTCAGATGATGCCCGCTGGGAAAACTTCTGCAGAGATCGCCTCTGACCGTCCAAAAACTGGCTCTCATCCACGAGAACCAGGTGCCGCAAACTGATGAGGCTGCAGCCTCAACAATGCTCATGAGTATGTAGCAGGTAGAAGGTAACATAATAGAGTAGGAACCAGGGCAAGTAGCATTCTTGCATTATAACACTGTGCCTGATTTAAGTTGTACAATACCAGAAATTATAGTAGCTGTGTTCCCACAGTTCTGTGAAATCATGAGTTGTCACTGGATAGGTATAAATATTTCTGTATTCAAGTAATAGACACTTAAGTGCTTAGAAGATATACAAATATATGAGGTGGTTTATCGTAGGCTTATAAATAATATTTGGTGCAGAGCTAGAAATCTGGGGTAGCTCAGTCAATAAAGTAACCAGCCTTCGGCTGGAAAACAAGTTAAATTCCTAACAGGGCTAGGTATTTCTCTGTTTGCCACCATGTCCAGACTAGTGCTTGACCCTATTCAGCCTCTTTTCCAGTGACTAAAATGGGATATTCTAGTGGATAAAATGTCTGACTGTGAGGGTGATCAGTCACCTCCATCTAATGCCAAAGTTAGAAAGTGAGTTGACTTTATCTCCACTCTTGTCATCCATCTTACTGGTATGGTGCTTTAACACCTCCACTTTATCAGTCAGCATACTTTTAGTATGTTGTAGCAATCTAGTTCAAATAAATTTGATATAAATTTAGTCACAATTACTTTGTTTCAAAGTGCATCTGTTTATCATTACAGTATGAAGATTTTTATTAACAGATGTGATTTGGTTGTGAATGAACTCCTAAATGTTTATGTGACATCCAAGAAATGGCAGGAGTTTGATGTGAGAACATAAATATAAATGTTATTGAAAGAACTGTTGGGTTTGTCTTGATGATGACCCAGTAGAATAAATTATGGTTTGTCTGCATTTCACCATTGGTTATAAGAACTTCTGCAGGCATGTTCACCTGTGAGCTACTTATTTAAAATTTTAAGAAAGTTAGTCTTTTGTTTAATCTACAAATTATTAGATGTTGTATTACTGGTTTCAGTTTATTCTAAAGTAGATCAGTCCCAGTTGTATAAGACAAGATTGCTACTTTGTGAAAATTCATGCACATTCTGTCGTATAATCAAACTGTATATCATTGCTTCTTTTTACGTTTTGTACTAAACTTGTGAAGTTGAGTGCTTTGTGTACAGCAGTGGCCCCATGTGAAACTGGGGTAGAATTGGGCATCGCACAGTAGGTGAGATGTTAATGAATGTTGTGGGGGTTACTAGCTTTTATGAAGGAGCTTTGAAATACTGTTTTGGTTTTATGCAAACATTGCAGCATCTGTAAGAATGTGAACATAACAGTGAACCACTTGAAGCAGTAATTCAACTTAACATTCAAATTGAGACGTAGTCAAATCTTAATTACTCAGACTTTAATGTGCAGTTTATATCAGTGGAATTTTAAACAAGTGGCTTAAAGAGAAGTACATAGACATTTTGTTAAGATCTTTCACTATGTAATTTAACATAGAAAGTTATTATAGTGATGGTGATAAATAATCTAAGCATCATTAACTTCATTTTATGTTATAAAATTGTTTGGTAACACTAATTCTGTTAATTTGGGAGAAGGTTTAGCATAATTTGTGTGTGTAGAATTTCCAAGTTGGGATGGTTGAGATAGGAACACATGCTTGCCAGAAAGAGGTTCATGAGACTAAATTGCAAAAAATTAATACTTTTGTGACCATTTTGAACATTATTAGAAGAGAATTTGGTGACATATTTGATAAAACTGGAACTGGTTTGCTGCTTCATCAGTCTTCTGCCACCCTTGACCTCATTCAGACTTCTTCTGCCATTGTCATTGTCAACAGCACTGTGCCTTTAATCACAGAATGAAGTTGGCTTAGATCGGCACTTGTTATGCCACACACAACAAACACAGACTTGGTCTTTTTGAAACTGACAGATGTTAAAAGTCCAAATTGTGCTCACTGCTTCCAGTCCAAGAAGTTCATAAAGTTGATGCAATTGTGTTTGTTTGTAAATATCATAGAACTATGACAGTTTCTTGTGTGGGAATTTTATTTACTTCATACCATACTGTTTATCCATTCTTTCATTTTGCGATGCCATATGTGCACTCCTACACTACAAAATTTGAAATAATAAAAATGTAAGCATTATTTTTACTCAAGAGTTTAGAAAACACATTATTACATTTTTATGTATTTGTTGAATCCGTGTGAGACCAACTTTTGAAGTAGCTTGAAATTTAAAGCTTGGTGCTGAAAGTGAAGTAACCAGTAGTTGATTTGTAAAATTTCTTACTGTTAACATGTTGTGGACTAACACTATAAATTATCTTAATCCTCTTATATGTTACTAATACATTAATATTGGCGAATTTAAATAAGATGAAGTAAGAGTCTGGGATAAAAATATGTACTTCAGCCAGTATTCAACCTCGTAAGCTTGGTCTGCTGCAGTCTGTTATCTCACCAATGGTATTTGAATAACTTGATACTGCTTCATTTTTCACTGTTGTTAGGTTCCTGTTTATTGTGGCATTTTCTGAACTGCATTTTTGTGATGATAGGTGTTGTGTGAATCCAGTGCTGTACTGCAACCTGGTGTTCAGATGTTAATGTATCTCAGTATTGTCAGATACTTACAGTAATTTTTATTTTTGTTGCATAAATCTTTCTAATTTATTTCTTTTTGCTATTTTTAGGATTTAACACAAAATATTATAGTAACACAATTACACTCATTTTTTACATACACAGACACATCTTTATCTAACTAATTCATCATTATGCACATCTCAGTGGATTATCAGATTTAAAATGTCTGCAATGTATGCAAATCTATGTAATAATGTCATCTTCAGCTATAACATATCTTATAGCAGCTACAATTAATTTTGTGTGAGTAATGCACTTTTACAATGGAATGTTTCATCTCAGAAATTTTTTTTAACAGCCAGTGAAAACACAGGAACCTGAATGATCTCAGAGCATGACAAAGTGGAAAACAAGCAATACTGTAAACCATTTCCATATAACTCATAACATTCAGCCATTTGGATCTTCTGAGACATCATTTAGAACACAAAATCTGATCAACACTTCAATATTGTTTCTGTGGGAATATCTGATATGTTGTTTTGACAGCACTATTATCCATAGATCTGCAGACATTTTACAGTAACTTAGAAACATAACTTTGAAATGTTTTCTAAATAGTAAGATTTTCTTAAACACCAAAGAAAACTTTGAATTTATATCCAGTGCATTTTCTACTTGTATTGTGTTATTCGTATAACACCATGCATGTAAAAAAATGCATAAATTCAATTTACAAAGTACATGTTATGATGTCTGGTTTGTCTTCATCCTAGTATGATGTACCTTTCCTACATCACATACTAAAATATTAATAACAATAACAGTCATGATAATAAATTCAGAAAAGTAAGGTGTGCCAAGTAATCAAAAATTACAACTCTAATTATTGTCACTAAATTGGTAGGAATTTTCAGCTCTGGTTAATGCCACTAAATTAGTAAGAATAAAATTCCTAATTGCTTGTTTACCAAGATTTTACCAATCAAAATTGACTTACATATTAGTGGCTTTCCATTGCTGTAATAATAGCTGAAACTAACTTTAATTATAGGTTTTTATCTGGGCTTAGTTTACTTACAACTACTTCCATTTATATTTAACTGTAGCCTTTACAGTATTTATGCAAACACAAAATTTATTTTAAGATTTATATCTAACTGTAGAAAATAATGGATGCATCCTCTGTCAATGGCCTACAGGGTTGAAACACAAGCAGTGTTAATGTTCAAACAATAAAATTATACTGTTGTGGTTTAAGAAGTAAACAGATAACTCTGTTTTATCTGTGAATTATTGTAACTTCCAGACAGATGAACTGTTCAAAGAACTTCTTGTCCATACAAGATTTTATGGGCAACAGTGTACATTGTCTTCTACTTTTAAGCACACTATAGTTAAATCTCATTATTATGTGTTTTTGGAGACCTTAAATTTATGTACTCATTAATGGAACAACAACTTAGAGTAAATAGAAGGGAAGTTTTTTTTATTTAGATGAAACTGTTTAAAGGATGGTCTGTGCTTTTTGTTGAATTAATCTGATTCAGAATGTTTACTTACCATTCTTCATGAACAGTTTCCATTTATTTTTATTGTATTTTCACAACCTGAATCCACATTTTCTCTGCTGTAAAAACTCAAATCTGTTTTACAAGAACAATGAAATGCAGAAATTGTGATATGGATTCTCAGAACTTCGTACTTAATAATGAAATATATCACACAATAAAGTACTTAAAAATCAAAGTATTTTTACTTTGTATATAGTGAAGTTTTAGTTGGGGTTAATGGAATGTAAGTTGATTTGAAATGGGATTCCACTGTATGGAGTTTCACATTTTATTTAGTTTTTGTGTTGTTATATGCAGACCTCTTTCTGACTTACTGGATATTGTTTTTTACTGTGGTAAGTTTAGTTGTTTGTTGTAATAGTGCAGGACTGTGATCTCCTTGGTAACGCGATACCTGTTGCAGACTGTACTGGTGCCACCCTAGAAACTGGGAGCACATTCAGTATTTCCTACTCAATAAAATTGTGGATTTAGGTAGTTGCTTGTAGTTAAAAGTTAACACTTTGTATGAGTGCAGATATTATTGCAGTTTTAATGCATGCCAGTTTTTCATAAATGTTGTATTAGGTCTGATTTTTTACAGAGACTTGAACTTGTTAAGTTGTTACATGTATTTATGTAAAGAATGAACAATACTCCAAATGATAAAGCAACCAAGTTGCATTTGAATGCATTTCTATTTGAAACAAATCAAAATTGATTAGTTCAAATCTGTCTTTTAGAGAGAAGTGATTGTTACTAAAATTGAAACAGAACTTGTGGCATTGCCATTAATACTTTCCTGCAGACAGGAAATGGGTTGGCTGAATCTTGCTTGTGTTTAATAGTTACTGATCTCCTGCACTTCTGTATGGACACAGTTTGAACTACTAATATATAATTCCCTGCCCTGCAAGCATTGCTTAAGCCTGTATTTCTAATTGGATAGAAATATCTCTTTTGCCGTAATTGTAAAAGGAAGGTTGCCATATGACTAAACCCCACACACTGAAGACGTACTGGGAGTAACATTAACTGGAATGAATATTCAAGTTCCCACTGTGCATGCTCAATCATGAGGGACAGAGGCCTGATTGACCCCAGAGCAAGTCTGGAAATAAGAAGAGAAAAATCCTACCTCTGCCAGGAAACGATCCCCAGACACTCAGCCCACAGTCATTCATGTGATTTGGCTGTCCTGGCTCATTGTTACAGTCCAGTTGTATTCATAATACATAAGTGCACTGATCATGTTAGAAGTTTCATTTGTTGTAACACTGAAAGTGTTATGCTAATCTTTTTCTTGATATTATCATATATAAGTTGATACAAGTGCAATAACTGTAATGGCAGAATGGTGTTGAAGTAATAGTCAGGCTGGAAGATGTAACTAGTAGTTCAGACATTGGTTGTTACTGCATTGAATTCCACTGAGGTTAAACACCACTCAGAACTTAAATGTGTGAAGAACAGATTCAGGACACTTGAATTTATTTTCAAACTTGATTTGTTTCATATATAATGTATAAACTATAATTTATTAATTTAAAAGCAAAGATAATATGAATTTAATAAAAATAACTGGAGTCGTCTTGAAAGGGACCAGTGATGCAGAGGCCTACAGAGTTGAGGGACCTGGTACAGGGCAACTCTCATACAGTGAGTGAGTTTGAACTGTAAAACTGAAACCCTTCACTGGATAGCACGGAAGAGCATGCATAGCAAGTGTCTGAAAAGCAAAGTACTCATGAAAGTAAGATGAAGTGGGAAATTTATAGGATTAGATTAGAAACATCGTGATTCATACAAGTTATCTAGTTTTTGTTGTGGTTGTGAAATCATTGAGTGTATAGTGGAATGGAAATGTAGTTCAGATGAGATAGAGCAGACATCTTGAAAGACTGAGACAGGACGATGATGATAAGCTGGATAAATATGGTTTGAGATTGGGTGATGGATCATACTGGTTCTGGATTATGTGCAGTGGCAAAACTTGTTAGTAGTGCTGTTGAATGTTTGGGTTCTAGTCCGAGATTGTCAGATTAGAATGTTTTATAATCATATGAGAAATTGAATGTTTACTGGCAGAAAGACTATTTTTCCAGTGCATGGGGTTGATGGACATTATTGAGTTTTCACACCCACTACCATAGTTATCACCTCATTACTGTTCACCCAACTCAGGCAGTAAATATTGGAGATGTTAACTGTTGCCTTAATGCTTTGTTGTACAAAAACAGGGTCTCTATGTTCCTTCCTATCTTGGTTTTCTGCCTGCCTCTCATAACTAAATTTGTATTGATATTATAATAAACATCCTATACAGATGTCAATGCTTCTGCATTTTAAATTTGTATCTATTCAGATGAATACTTTTCTAATTTATGGCATACATGAAAGGTGGATGATTTTTACAGTTCATTACGTGTACTATTGATGAAGCCATATTGAATTCTACAGTGAGAAAAGAATATTTATAGAAGTTGTAATTTGACTGTAGAGTTGCCCTAGCAAAGCCAGTTCCTCCCAAGTGCCTCATGAAATGCAGCAACTTCCCAATAAGGTTTAAGCAATCTTTATTTTTGGAATAATACAGTGTTTCATTTTTTTTTAACGATGTTGAGAGTTTCAGTCGTGATGGTATAGCTGCTGATCTTACTGGTATCAAGTCAGTGTAGTAGCACCATGTTCTTCAGAGCCATGCTTGCATAAGTTACCAGTCACGCAAATATTTGTCAAGTCTTTTCAGGTGGTCACTAATGTGACCACCCGAAATAAAGTGATCATATCAGTAAAGGCACTATTTCACAATGGAGACCAATTGTTTATGAAAAAGTGATGTTTTATTCTGTATCAGAGTGGCTTATTTCCAGAAAGGACTTTTATAAATTCTCATAGAATGTATTTAGTTATGGTTTATTTAATGATGCTGTCAGACTTCGTACTAGAATTCTGTAGACATTATCATGAGTGATACTATATGGCATTGCCTTGTAGAATTCTGTAGACATTATCATGAGTGGTTGCATTTGTTTGTGTTGAGAAACTTTTGCTAAATTAATATATTCAATTCCAACTGGAAATTCCAAGAGGGATGTTTTTTGAACATTCCTTCAAACATTTATGTAGCATGTGCACACATGTATATGTGCCCTTACATAGATTAACGTCATTGACTTCTAATATTAACTATACTGGTATATTTCAGCAAATCTTTTTATATATTGGGTTTATAGTCCTGTAGGTGGTTGTCGTTTCACAGAACTTGTCGTGGAGGCACTATGTTCCTCTGAAATGTTAGTAAATATGTACAAAACTTTGCAGCATCACAATCCAGACCACAATCCATATGTCACCCAGTTTCCATACAAACGTGCCATGACATTAAGAAGGAAGTGGAGCATGAAACTGTCATTAGGACATTCTAATCAGTGTGTTTCCATAATCCTTCATACGCATCATCATCCCAGGAGATGCAGGTCATCAGTCTGCAGAGCTATTTTGTTTTCAGACAGTTCCTTTTATAGCTCCCTTCACCTATTTGTATCCCATTGTTCTTTCCTATTTGTGTCTAGAGATGCTGTTGGTATTCTGCTGTTTTTCACATCCCAATTTACCATCAGTTAACAGTAATTAAAATTTTTGTCATTTTGAAGTTAACACATTTGAGAGGTTATTTTCATGGTTAGTGCAAAGTAATTAGATTTTAAGAGAAACTAAATCTTCATGTTCTATAAATTGTCAGACTTTGTTCATTATGGTAACATTTTCAGTTTTCTGGGGTGTCATTCTAATTCTGCACATTCATTAATCAGGTAACAACAACTTGAACTTATGTAAGAAAATTTCTGATTTACATGGTGTGATTCTTAATACAAGTTTTGTTTTATTTTGACAGTATTGCCTTATTTTCAACCTATTAACATTTGTGGGCTGTACCTCAACTTCTGTGGTACTAAGACAAAATTTCGTCTGGAACAAGTGAGATTATATTTTCTATTAGGACTTCAGAAAGACAAGACTGATTAGAAAAACCACAGGAGTATTTTGTAATTTAGAATTACTTACAGTTTAGTATGGATAGTTTCAGAAGACATCTGATTTTGAAATCCTTGATCTAAAACTTTCGATGGATGTGATATCACTGGCTAAAATTCTGATTACTTTATGTTACTTTGTGCAAAGAATTGTGGACTCCACATAACTGACAGCAGAAATCCAGTAATATTATTTCTACATGAATGCAAAATGTACTTTATTTTGTCTGTTTCTATCTTCAGAGTTATTCTCCATCCAGTTCATAATTTTTCTTCTAAAATTTGTGTACTGAAGTAACAAACATATGTCATTGACATTTACTCATGTTCTAGGTCAAGGTTTCTTCTTTCCACAAGACCAAATTCCTTGGCCTTCTGTCATAAACAACATAATTAATTTTTTGGACAGTTTTATGACATACAGCATTCACAGGCTGAAAATTGCCGTAGTGGTATGGTATCTTAATCATGAACGCACAAAACAAAAATGTATTATGCACAATGAAACTTTATTAGTGCTTTCCACTAGGACATATTATTGTATAAGAAATTCAATTTGTGCTGTCTCAGGCCGAATTCTGTAAAGTAGTGCTCTTCTTTAGATAACACTTTTTATTCTAAGTCCTATAAGAATGTGCTAATGAAGTTTGAATTTGTGTTGCCAGAAGGTCCAGCTATGTTGTGTTCAAGATTGAAAGTTCTTCAAATGTGGTTTTGACAATCTTGTAGTTGCAAAGTAAGTTTGATTTATTTGTGGACCTATTTGATGGAATTTACGTTCCAAGAGGGATGTCTGAATAATTTTATATTAAAGAACTGAAATTTTTTATGTGTATAAATGAAGTAGGTAGATGATAAGAATTGTAAACTGTATGTGTAAAATTGTTACTTATTTTCTTCCAGAATTTTAAGCGACCTTTGACTTCAAGGTTGTTAAAATGAAGTGGACAAGTCTCACTACATTATCATGCTGTCATTGAACAGCTTATATAAGTTTAGGTGTATGCTTTGATAGAATTTCGGTCTTCCATAAAGTAAATTGTCTAAAAAAGTGCAATTGCCATGAGAAAAACCCCAAGGTTTTTTTTCCCCCAGTAACAAGGCCTAATGTATTGTTGCAGTATTATAGAAGTTATAGTGTAATAAGCTTTGTGTATGTGTGTGAGTATATATATACATACACACACACATATGAGAAACAATGTTATTGATAGGGTGTGGGAGAAAACTCAGTAAATGCTTTCATATATATATATATATATATATATATGCTGTTCTTCATTTGAGATATTCCTGAGCTACTCCTGGTTAAAACATATGCTTTGACTGCATCCATGTCCTTGCAAACTCACCATTTATGTTTATCATCATATGTTCAGTGATGCAGTTGGTAGAGCATTTTAAATAAACACATCATCATCCTTTGTCATTCCCATTATTGATAAGATTTCCTTTTATCACATCTTCTTTCATACACATTTCTCACGTTCTGCATCCTCTCTTTCTGTAATGTCTTTTGTTTATCTTCCTTTGCTTGGACTCCTCAGTGGTTACTTTTTTAACATCTTCATTTTTTGTGCTCTCAAAGGAAATGTTGTTAACAAAATCCACACCTCTCTATCTTTATTTGGTGGTTTGTATTGCAGTGTTTCTGTTTTCAGATGTGACCTATTCTGTGGTTTCAGGTTTATTTTTTGAACATGAAACTGCAGATAAATGTTGAGTACTGTGCTGTGATGTTTGTACAGTTGCTAATATCATTAGTGTGATTACATGGAACCTAAGAATATACAGCATATATGGTGGACATGATAAATATATGCAACATTTTGTGTGGAAAACCTGAAAGGAAGAGGCATGATTATTTTATTGGTGCAGTATTACAACACAGTGATCATTGCTCAGACATTCTTTAGTGTGCAACCCACATGTCTTTCATCACAAATTTTTTTATTATTATTTTTCCTTACTAGATACAAACATAAATTTAATTAATTAAAGTGATCCAAAATAACATAACCTAAACTTTGCTGGTACAAAATATACAGAGTAACATTTCTTTAAATTTGTTACCGTCACTGTTGCTTGCATTGTGCCAAGCAGATGCATCTGAAATGTTCCTTTGGTCTTTGAACTCCCTTGTCACAGGTTGATATTTATAGTACAGATCAGTATATTATTTATTTCTGAGCACTTGTGTGAGAGTACAGTTTGCTTTCTAAGTATTGCTTTCAGCCATGTTCACTCGATGTCATTGTTCTCCTCATCCATCATTTTCATACACCTGGAAGCAGAACAATAACACGTGATTTCTTATAAAAGGGTGTAAAACTCATACAACTGGGATGGAGAAACTTCTTGGAAAATGGCTACTTGGAAGACAGAATGAGGACACCATTAAGATGGATAATAGGGGAATAGGTTGTGAGAATCACAAGTGGTTGAAACTGGCTCAGAATTGTGTCCAATGACATTTTGGTACTTTTGATACTGAAACTTGTGATTACCAAATTTGAAGAGTTACTATAAATTGGAAAAGATGGAATTATTATGTAACAGAAGGGAATGATTGACCAGCTGATTGTTAACTGAAGTTAGTTAACAAGCTTTATATTATTAATGTTTTTTTTAATTTTTTTGTTATTACTAATGTAGCAGTCAAGCCCACTTACCTGCATAGTGAAGGGACCCAGTATAGTCCTGTGGTACAGTCTTCTTCCTCCATGCACCTACATTTGCATGCCTTCTGATCCCACAGTCTGTCGCTTTTCTCACATTCCTCTTTCTCGGCCATATTCATACACCTGCACATGCATGCAGGCCTGTCGTATTCCTGAAAAAAAAATTCAATCGTATTGAAGCATCCAGGATATTTCCTTGTTAATACAACTATCGTAATAGTAGGTAAAGTAGTCCCATTGCTTAACCTATATTGAACAAGAAAAGAGGATTGTGTCCGAGTTTAACTCTGGAGTTATCACTTTAGTGGTATGTTAGTGTGACAAAGATCCATTGGACTGCATGTAAGCCATAATGCACAATAATAAACACATTTCTTACCACTTGTGGTTACCAGTAATTACTGTTCATCTCTCAAAAAAGACATGTAATTATATTTCAACATGTCACACACTGTGTGTGACTATAATTAATTTGCATCAGTTCTTGGAGTGTACTGTTTAAGGGGACAGTCTTGGAAATTTAAATTCCACTGCAGCAGGACAATACAAACAGACCTTTTATTTTTCTTCTTATGCTCCTCTTTCCATGTCATACACATCACATTAGAGCTGCTTCTATGAAACAATGCCCTTTTGTTAATACTCCTATAATTTGTATAACTATCGTTAAAATAATTATGCATTTCCTTAACTCACAGCATTCCTCTGAATTTCAGAAACTGATATGTCCATACCTGCCTGTCAGGATTGCAGTGGGATTCCATAACCTTGCAGTCACATTTGCATCTCACGTGTTCTTCTACATAAATTGTCCCACATGTTGTTGTTGTTTCTCCCTCTCTGTGGCTTCGTACCTGCATACAAATTTGAATCAATATTGTTACCAAGTGTCACCCACTTATATTATATGTTCCTTCAACAGTATTAGTTGATTATTATGTTATTTAACAATATTCTTTCAATTACAGATACTACATAGTGTTGAATGATGGGGAAAAATTATATTTGAAGTCCTCACAACAATACGAATTTGGACTGTGTTCAACTGTATTGTATAGTCTCTTGTAGGTGGTGAACCAACATTCCAGATGAACACATTACCTCCATATTCAAGATGAAGGCAATATGGTCCTCTGAAATGTTGGCAACAATCTATGTGATTGCATTGCATCATAACTCAGAAGAACGCAGTCCACAAGATGGGAAGGTTATCGACTGGACACAGTTCTGAACTTCTGACTGTAATACTCACACTGAAAGGAACCATTATTTTCTCTGTTGGAATGCAGGATAACTGATACAGACACACCCCTGCACACCTCTTGACTACCACAGCACTTGGTGTATACTGCAAGTGATGATATGTATTAGTTCATTATAAATTTCTATACAATTGGCGATAAGTGAAATGGTTAAAATGTAAATGAGCATTCAATAAATGTCAGGACCAACTTTCTTCTTTACTTTTGCACTTGTAATGAAATGACACATATTCTGTTGCTTTAATGTTACTCAAAATTACAAAATTTGGCAGATATGTGACAGGACAACATTGCTTGCTGATGTGGAAGCTTTCAGTATAAAATATGACACCTATTGGTATTCATTGTGTTTGCATTTCTGGAAAAGTCATATGGTGCACCATTGTGAATATCTGCTACATCAGTACCTATAATTAATGGTGTTGAAGAAATGAGAAGTGCTCAACACTTTTCTTATAATCCTTGGGA
Source organism: Zootermopsis nevadensis (assembly GCF_000696155.1). The sequence goes on from NW_019060854.1 coordinate 70,372, forward strand.
AGTCAGAAGTTTGAACACAGTCCAGTTGCATGTCCACAATTTCTTTGTGGAAGATTTTAAAAGCAATATACAACTGGATCTACAAAACCCGTAAAGTGATGGAAAGAATGTGCGGAATTGGGGAGTGTATGTAATGAATAATATGGCTGTTAATACTCTTGCAATACATATACAAAGTACAAAATAAAATTAAGTTCTGGTATTATTTGTACACTCCTCATATGTTCAAATGTCTTTTTTCGTAATGAAAGGGTTGAGGGTTAGTACACTCTGCTGCTTTCATTCCAACCTCACATTCATGTAGGCTTATACCCTACAGACAAGGCAGGGATGTGTCAATAGTTTCAAACATCAGCACAACTGAGTAGGTAATGTATCATCCAGTCATGTAGTATGATTTGTTTTCTGGACTTTGTCCACAGTGGTGTAGCACATACTCAGTTGTGTCCATTAGAAAGAGCTAATCTCAGTCACTCCCTGCCATATTCACCTGAGGATGGAAATAAATTCAATTTCTGAAACATTGTGTTCTGAGAATAAAAGGCAAAGGAAGGAGTTGCAAATTGAATTATACTAATTGTGATACACCATCGTCAGAACCGTTTGGAAAAGACTACCCAGTCAGTCACAATGTTTACAACCAGCAAGATCTGGAAATAACTTATATAAAATGCATTTCATATGATTAGACAAAGAAGGACTACAGATGAATAATTATACAACTTTGTGTGATTAATCTAAATATTGCTGCACTTACCAGCGTGCCAGGCTCGTCCGATGCAATGGGCACAACTGTGTCTCCGGGGCTTCGGCATGTAGTATTCATCATGCCTTTGTGAAAATCTGCTGTGAAAGTTTTGTCTTTGCAGGTCTTAACTGAAAGAAAATTAATCTCTCAATATCAGGGAGGAACAAAGATTTGAAGTGCTTGAGAGAAAGTGGAGAGAAGGGTATTTGGGCCAATGACATATGAAGTAAGAATTAAAACTTATGTTATAAGGTAATTTAAATTTATACTCCGCTATTACATTTTAAGGGTGGTCAAACAAGAAGAATGAGATAGGTGTGTAATCTATGCAGTGAAATTAATACTAGGTAAATAAAACACACTTACGCTTTTCAAATGTGTGTATCACTTCAGGCTGCTGTTCACAATCCTAGAATAAAAAACATTACATTCCCAGATCAGGAAAATTGATTCATGGCATCAGTTAGGAAAAGCCCAGTTTCCCATTAGCATTTAACAGTTCTAAAATACCGTTTCCAATATGCAATTAAAAGACATCTCATCATACCTTAGTATTTATTATATGTTCACAAAATAGATAGTGAGGGTAGCAAGTAGAGGGCACTGGTTGAGGATGTCTGTACCAAACTTTGGTGTGTTAAGAGTGTTTAAGGTCTCTTGCCAGAGAGTTTACTGTTGTTCAGTACTGAAATGGACCTCTCTTTGTTTCCCTAATTAAAGTGTGCAGAACAATAGTGTTGAAACAATTTCAGTCGAAGGACCATACATCCTAATTGGGGATTTCGTGTCTTCATCAGTTGCTGCACAGCAAAACAGCAAATAAGTAATCCCCATCACGTTCAACCCAGCTTAAACCATATTACTAGATAGCTATAAAATTTCGAAAACGAAGTTGTCAGTAGAACACACGAAAATATTGTAATTAGTCCACAAATATGTATTAAAAATTTGACATTCTGGCATTAAATTTTGTTTCATTTCAAACGTTCTTGTAACCACGTTTTATTAAAAGGCCTGAGAATCGCACAAAAATAAACCCAGTCCTTGAAATGCAGCTTGATGTCTCCTCGAATAAAAGAAAGAGTGGAAGCTTTTCCACTGGGCCCCTTGGCATAGTTTGTGTTTCAGTTTTACTTGCGTGTTGTTTCTTTTGTGCTGATACACAGGCGAACAGGAGAAAAATCGCATAGAGCTCCATCGTATTGTTGTCACAACTCGACTCTGCAGCTCCACACCGCTCCAGGACGTTGGTCTGTAGGTGACCGCATCCTTTGATAAAAATATACGCTTCTGGAAATTCCGGTACGGTCTTCCGACACAGTCAACTGCTTACATAAGTTTTCTAAGAAAAGTCGGCATGTGAAGGATTAAGCCTAATGCTTCTATATTCGTTATTATGTGGATCGGAAATGAGCCTTACTGCAGACCTCTTATCGTGGAATGAAATTATATCCTAAGGATGTGGAATACGCGATGTGACGGGAAAAAAATGTTCTTCAAAATTATTGCATGAAATGTCATATACTGAAGATCCCAGCGCATATATAAATTTATTTCCGTGAAACTACTCGCCGTGCTGTTTATCATAATGCACAGTCAGAAACTAGTTTCCCTGAATTTTATAATTTACCAAATAAAAGAATGTAAAGGTCGTCCTAAATCTTAATGATAACTATATTTTATTGCGTAGCCCAGAGGTTCCCAGACTTTTATACCTTGCGCCCCCCTAAAATATTTCATAAATTTCACGCCCCCTTCCAGAACAAGTGCAAGCAAACAGATTTGACATAAAATTTAGCTACGAGTATAGATTTTTTTATAATTTAGTACATATTATTCAATGATTTTAATTTAAAAACTGTAATAAAATATACGCTTCATACCTGGATTAGTGGGACGGATGTGGTTGCTTCTGTGAACATAACTTATCATACCGAGGTTGGAGTTTTGAAATGGCCGCTCTAAGGTCGTTTTCCAGGTTCATCGTAGGTATAATTAGTCTTATATTGCCGTTTACCTCCTAAATCCGCCGATGCTAAACTGCCTCAACCAAGCAAAGGATGTTAAAAATGTGTCTCCATATTTCGTTAACAAAAGTTTTCCATACAAACAGCACCCCCCAGCCCCCGCCCGAAAAACCAATGACGCCAATAACTTTGGGAACTTCTGGCGTAGCCTATAGACTTATTTTTTGCAACTCGTCATTCACTGGGATATGTGTCGCAATCATATATTCACGCATTTATATGAGCAATATGTTCATAAATAAACAACATGAAATTTATATTTTGCTTTGTGATTATATAGATTTTTTCCATAACTTGCAAAGCATTTCATGAAAACAATGTTTTATCATCAGGCGATGAGTGAGACAGCATGCATATCTCTCTCTCTCTTGTAACATGTGCCCTGTAGCGCTAAATTTCCACCAATCACACGACGTTACAAAGCAGAAGACTGCCATTTTCATCTGACGTTAAAACGGTGGAAGACGGCCATCTTTATTCGACGCTACGACGCAGAAGAGGACTGTCCTGAACCTCGTAACTGTTCTCAAGTAATTTTGTGTGTACATATAGAATATAAATACCAGTTTATTGAGATATTGTATTGCAAGTTGTAAAAAAATATCCAACAAAGTGTAAATGATCATGGTTGTACTCTTCACGAAGATTGCAAAGTGGTATACATTTAGGTAATGTAATAGAATTTCAAAATGAGAGAAAGTGCTTAATTTAGAAATAAAATCAACAGATAGATTGCTTGTGTTTAGGATTGCCTCTTATGGAGCTAAGCTGCCTATATTGGCTTACTCATGTAATGAAATATTGGGTGTAAATGGTTAGCAATGAACCTTATGGGCTGTAATAATGAAAATGCATTTAACATAATTTTAATTCTTGTTTATTGTGCACCCCAGACCCAGTGGAACTACATCTACACATCACTTGTTCATCCCCATGGTCATGTTTGCAGAGGAAGGGCTTCTTAGGAGACACCTTGTTTCATGGGTGTGCAGTTAAACTTCCTCCTTTCAGGAAAGAAGAGAAGTTGCAGTGTTTGAAAACAAACAGGTAAACTGAAATAGCAAGGTGTTAATGAAATACTTTACTTAGTTTGATCATGTTTGTACTTGGAAGGAAAAGGTTTTAAATAATTTTGTTCTCTTTTGATGCTTGTTATGGAACAAGTTTACTGTATGGCGCTTAGGAACCTGTTGCCTTTTATTGTGCATCCATTTCATATCACGTACCGAAAATATAACAAACCCATTGCAGTGATGTACTTTAATTTCACTTCAGGACCTGTGCTGTAATTTGGAGGTGGATGGACACTGGTGCCATGGATGTAGAAGAGCCAACTCATGCAAAGAAATGTAACTGTTCAGATAGAGAACATCATTATGATGGAGGCAACAGTGACCTTGAAATGTTGGTACTTTTACCAGACTGCATATTGGTGCAACCCAGAAGAAGCCATCTTTCTTCTCACCACAATGAAAACCTGGAATCATCTAACTGAATGTATGTTTGGCTGCCATTTTTACATTACATTTTGCAGAGCAATTCTAGGCCCATATCTGGATTAATTGCTGAACTCATAGGTAGGCAGTTCTCTGGATGGCAATCAGGAAGTTCTAGAAGTCTACAAGTCTGTAAGAAGATGCTGTAGTTGTTCCATTAGAAAAACTCACCTCAGCATTTGAAGTTAATATATTTTAAGTTAAAGTTAATTATGCCTTTGAACCCCTGAGGTTTCGTGTCGTAACCACAGTTTAGAATATCAAAGTATCACTGCCCTGTGGTATTTTTGGGAGACGCCCGTGGTACATAGTGCTGCCATCATGTATCCACCAATGGTACTCGGTTTTTAGCCATGTGAATAAGGAAGCATTGACGCTACAGAGTTAGTTGTGTTGGAACTTCTAAGTGTTTGATTTTGTGTTGCTACTATTTGGAATAATTAGGTGAGTGTTTTGTAATAATATCAATGGTTATATTGTTATTAATAAAATTATGTATTATTATCATTGGTTTGGATGCAAAATGCCTTGCAATATTGACAGTTATGTTTGGTTTCAAATTGTAACCAGTGGGTATACTGAGCATTTTAATTATGTTTGCTGCAGAATATCATGGCATCAGGAAGATTTCTGAAAGGGGGAAACTGACTCACAAATTAATAATGGAGGTATTTGATGAAATTCCTAGTGAACCAGAATCGTGCACTTCAGATGCCAATAGTGAAACAAAAGATGTCATTACAGATATGTTGCCTGTGCCACAAAATATAATTGCATCTTCAGCACACTCAGTTTTAGATCTTAGCAGTCCCGTGCCACAGAACACTTAGCTCCCAGTAGCATTCCTATATAATATGCTTCTGACAGTGACAGTGAAGATGATGTGCCACTAGCGAACAGGTTTGCCATTTTCTGGCAGAAACATGTTATGCCATCGGAAGTGAGGGATTTTAGTGAAAAATTTGGGGCAAATATATCAGACACTTGTGAATCTCCTATTGATGTGTTTCATTGTCTGTTTACAGATGACATAAATAATCTAGTGTTTCAAACAAATCTGTATGGTGGTGGCCTACAATTTCAACCAACAGATGATAAAGAAATGAAAAAATTGATTGCTATCAATATCCTTATGGGAATTAAAAAATTGCCAAGCTATAAAGACTGTTGATCATCTGACACAATGATTTAGAGACACGTTCATAGTTTCAGTAATGAGCAGAAATCGTTTTGAATGGTTCCTTGGCAATTAACATGTGAATGACAATAATGCTCAGCCACCAAGAAATGACCAGAATTATGACAAACTCTATAAGATCTGTCCCTTGTTAGAAATGTTGTCCAAGACATTCAAGGACTGCTTCAAACCATCAAAAGTCAAGTCAATCGAATCAATGATTCGATTCAAGGGGCGCTCCAGTCTCCGCCACTTGATACCTCAGAAACCCATAAAGATGGTGTATAAGGTATGGGTACGAGCAAATGACAGTGGATGTGTATCTGAATTTCAGATATATACTGGAAAAATAGGCCAGACAACAGAAAACAATTTGGGAGCTAGAGTGGTTCAGGTTCTAACAAAACATCTTGAAAGAAAAAACCATGTTTATTTTGACAATTCACATCTGTACCACTCACAGGACAACGGAATTTATGCCTGTGGCACAGTGAAGAAACAAAGAGTAGGGATGCCAAAAGATTTCAAGAATGAGAGACACATGAAAAGAGGCAAATCTGATGTTTGGAGCAGCAGCTGTGGCATTACTGCAATGCTGTGGAAAGACAAAAGGCATTCTGTTTCTGTCAAACTTTCATGATCCACATGATGTTAACACTGTGGCAAGAAAGAATAAAGATGGGACCTCCGAGAACATTTCATGTCCAGAAATTGTGAAACAATACAATGCAAACATGAGATTTGTGGACAAAGCTGACATGCTGAAGTCTCTGTATGAAATAGACAGAAAGAGTCAAAAGTGGTGGTTGCGGATCTTCTGGCAAATCCTTGATGTGTGAATTGTCAGTGCCTTCATTCTATACAAGGAAAGGAGTCCAGAAGCAAGAACACCGACATTAAAGAAATTTGCATGTCTGTTGCCAGTGGACTCATTGGATCCTCATGAAGTCCATCAAGGAAGAGGAAAGTACGTGCATCTCAAAATAGGTTCAAGACACGTTGCTCCCAAGAAAAGGTACAATAAGGCGGAACACATGCCAGTGAGGAGCACATCTCGCCGATGTGCACAATGCAGCACTGCCATTGCTCCACATCATACGAAATGGTCACGCAAAATTTGTGGTGTAGGACTCTGTTTGAATGGAAGCAAGAACTGTTTTAATGAATATCATGGAAAGTAACGGACACTGACCAACTTTCCCAATGGTTTTGTGGTGTAACCAGGGCTTTTTTGTAGATTTGGAATTGTAGAAAATTGTATGTTTCGTTATGTTGATTTTGTATGAAAAGTAATAATAATTGAGAATAAATAACATTAGATTTTGAAAAATTAATTACTTGGGGCTCAAAGGGTTGACATAAT
>NW_019060858.1:8804-61488 GCF_000696155.1 Zootermopsis nevadensis
GCCCCCCCCCCCCCAATAAAGTTTAAATTCTGGAACACAGACACAGGCCACATACAGATTTATGCAGCCATTTGTTTCATGCCCCCAATTCAAGAATTCATCACCGTTGATCTGCGAGAGTAACCTCTTCTCGTTACTGTCGCACCCTGAGCCTCGCATTCCCGTCTCACTCTGTCAATGATCTCTGCTACTAGCTTCTCCTCTTTTTCCCGCTGCTTCTCGTAGTCAGCGCTCCTCCCCTGAGCGTCAGCCCCGCTCCTTGTGTTTCGCCTTCCTCCTCTACCCCCACCACTGCTACCACAACCTGCACCAGTACCATTAGCTGAAGAGTCCTCTGTGACTCTAGCTGTAGATAATGTTTCGTTGCCAAAGTCTTCTTTGTTCTTGTCCCGTTTATCTTCCTCATCTGAATGTCTTGTAGCAACGTGACCTGTATAACCTTTGCGTGACTTAAAGAAAACATTGCAATGATGACACTTGTACAAACTAGCAGGTGACTGAGTGCCAGATGAAGAAGGATGGAACTTATACTTGTGACGGTACCAATGTGTTCGCGAAGGAAGGATCTCACCACACCATTTGCACACCACAGTGCCATCCTCACGTATCAGATACTCCAGAAGTTCCTGCCTGCCTCTCATCCTGCCACTCTCTGCCAGGATTTCCTCAGAATCTGCTTCCTCACATTTTGTCACTAGAATGCATCCTCGCCCATCCTCTTCTACCTCATGACTCAGAAAGTGGATGCCTGGTGTTGATTCAGTCAATGCATGTACCACCAACCCCATCTTGTTGTCATCACTGGAAGCCACAGCTTCACTCCCAATGATGGTTAAACTTCCACCACTAGATGCATGATGATACGAAGAAGCTGTAGTCTCACCACATAGTTCAAAAGTTATGGAGGGCTGTTCTTCAATGCAGCCATGGTAACCTGTATCTGGAAAAAGAAGAAACAGTTAGCAAGCCCAAGTAATAACCACCGATTCTACTTACTAATGTCGTGGACATAACAATTATCATACATTATGTTCAAGCATATCAACACTAGACATGAAAGGGCTGCATAATTATAATATTATATGCAACAGTAACAATAAAATAGCTTGAAACAATCAAAATGCTGCCCACAACCTAAACAAATCACAAATTTTGTGAACATGTCAAAATTCAAACCTCTGAAAAATTATCTGATTACACAATTTCTTGAATGGCGTAACTTCACATGCCTACTGATCCTGTGATGATTAAGAGAGACAGAAGAAGTTGTTCCTCATGAATAAATAAGGGATGCTTCACAGATACACATATTTTTAAGATACATTAACCTATCCCAATGCAGGCAGATTCACATACTGGCACATTGATTTTTGACAGTGCTACCCAGGAGAGAATACACCGTAGAGCTACTTTTCCTTCATAAAACACTAAAAAAAAGAATCTTACTAGTTTATACAGTGCTGAATGATAATTTGGTGGTTCTACTGAATTCATAAATCAACTCTGCCCATTCAAGTTATCAACCAGACCATTTGAGACAAATATTCAAGTCCCTAAAGAAAAATATGACAATGATAACAATGATGTAAAATCCACTAAAAAGGCAAATATTACTTTATTTTCCCATTACTTACTCAAGGGTTATTAAGCCATAGTCTGCAATGGCAAAGTTCTTCTTACTGTCCATATAAAAAACAACAAATTCCTATTCTTGGAGGTAGATTTATTTAATATGAAAAATTACATAAATGATTTTTATTTTTACAATATGTTACCAAAAATTTATATTAACCTCATCTCGAAACAATTCAACTATTGTTAAAACTTTCAGTCAATTCTTGATGTAAAAAATAGGCTCTCTTTTCACAGTACCTGCTTTTTTTCATGTCTAATCAACAGGATTATAATAGTAAATATATATTTATATAAATGAAAACATTTTATACATTCTCATTTTATAATGTTCACAACAATATAAATTGTTTTTCAAATGTTATAAACAATGATGAGAAGTATAAATAATAACTCATGCTGGGTTAGTTGTATCATGTATTATACATTTTGTGAAAGTCTTTTTCAAAGACCTTACTAACACATTTAAACAAAAAAATATTGAAGTTATTATTAGCTTAACTTATATGATTACATTTTAATAACAATGGAATCTAATTAAAAATAACATACAGAGATTAAAACTGCTATGCACCATATTATGTTAAAATTAGTCTACTGTGCTTCAGTAAGCAATGAACTTTTAACTAAAGATTAATCACTTTAGTACCATCTTTTCCCATTATGAAATATTAAAACTATTTTAAATTAAATCCCTCAAAAAAAAAAGAATCATTGGTACAGGTAATTCATTTTATCACGAGTCCTACCACAAGGGGGTATCTGAAAATGAAACTGGCATGTTCCTTTGGAAATTTCTGGGATGTCCTTAACAAAGTTACTTAAACCGCCAGTTTGCCACAAGACATTGAGTATCATCAGTCCTTCATAATGAGACATTAGATAACATGAGCACTCCGTTATCAACCAGAACTTCTTGGTTGTGATAATTTCAAATTAAAATGAATAATTTTAAATCTTAAATTACAAAAATTAAATTAATTTTAACAAATATAAAACATGTGGTACACAAGACAGTAATTTTCTGAAGAACACCATCTTCTAAAATGTTAAATGAATTTTTACAGCTGGACCATCCTATGGCAAAACAGGCTGACTTCAACTCAATCAAATAAACATTGTGTAATTCCACCTTCTGCTATTATCAGTTTCAGCCAATTATGTTTCCTTAACAAAATCATTTTCCTTTGCAGGGATGGAATAAATAATAAAATATTTTGGGAGAGATAAACACAAAAGACTGACTGATGTTAAATCAATTTAAAGTGATGGTAACAATATTATGGTCTTGGACCATTTTGGTTTCACTTTACTTTACTGTAGTCATATGGTGGCATCAGCTCAATAAATGTTGGGGACCTTTTGCCCCATACAAATTATTCCATCTTTGGCTATTAAATGAAAAGAAAAACTCATTCTGTAATCATACCTTACCAGCATTTTACCAATATATTCAAATTGTAACTTCAGTTTCTAAACCCTAATAGACACACTACTTACTTCCAAGACCACCAATTCTTATTACACATGAAACTCAACCAGCCATACCAAATATACAGTACAGTCTACCTCAATACCAGATTAGTTTGGTGGCACCAGATTAAATTAATACGGGAAAGCGTATCCATTGTAACTTCAATGCATGCACTGTTTGTAACTCAAAGCCTGTCAAACATATATTTTTCTTTTAAGTTTGAGTGTTCAAGTTTATTAAACAGTGTAACAGCATACAAACAGGCAGCTCAAAGCCACATGTAGATTTGAGGAAATCCTATAAACCTGACATATAAACTGTATAAAATTACTGAATTGTTTGTTTTATTTGTGTACATTTTACACTGTGTTTGGAAATGCAGGTGTTGGAAACTGACTTGGAGAGTAATGTTGCGAAGGGAAGACGTGTCAGAAGGACAAAGGAGGTCAGTGTTACAAGTAAGTACATGAGAGGAAAGTGTGTGTGGGTGTGCCACTTCTCGTAGAAATTCTGAAAATTTGCGGAATATGTTTTAAGCTGAAAACTGTGGGCAGCTGACATTCCTTTGAATAATTTATCAAAAACAAATAGAGATTTCTTGAAACCCTAGGCTTCAAATTAGTATCCAATAATAATCTATTATTTTACAAAATTTGAATTTGCATAGAATGAAGAGTTCTACTACCAATGATATATTTGTTTAGATTAACGAGTAATGAATAGAAACAGTTATAGAAGGATGTAGCTGTGGCCTAATTTATGGTACTGTCGCAGAACATGACTAGAGGAAGTGATGACGGCCACAAAAAATCTCTCAGGATAGCCAGTCTCTGGGCTAAGATTTTGAACTCATAACCTACAAAATATGAAGCACAGGAGTTTTTTCTCAGCTACAACATCAAGTACCAAGGTTACAAATTATCCGAGAATGCCTAGAATTATGGCATTTTGGTGTCAACTTTATGCTGGCACACTACAAATATGACAATCATAGTTTTTAATATTGACTTACAATTTTGGTAAGAGGTCAGACATTCTGCACTAGATTTTACAAGTCCTGTATCCAAAACCTTTGGTATGGAACACCTATACTTTACCCTAAATCACAAAGTCTCCAGCAAGTCTAAAAATAATTAAAATACATTTGAAATTTCATTCTACTTTCTAGTCCCTAAGATTCTGTGGTGGAGCATGACATAGAAAGTTGGCTTTCAGGGACTAGGCATGTCGAGCGTTGAAGGCTTTCCAGTGTTTCAGCAAACTAACAATTTAGGTAGAAGTTACAACAGAATCTTTACAGCATGTATTTACATAAAATAAAGTACATGCAGACTTTCAAAATTCAATTTTTGAGTGTCAAATCTGATTTTGTAACTCTCAAATACGCATCATATCTTATACCATGGAAATATAAAGTATCGAGAAAACAATGACAATGCCATCAATGAATTTGATACACTACATTATAATGATAAGAGAAAGGTTCCTAGAATTTGCTCTTATGTGGAAGTATAGCAAATAAACGCATAACAGGGAGGTCATACCCATCCAATAATTTGTATTTCCTCTCCAAAACTAATCAACAGATTGCAATGTAATTGTAACTGCGGATGTGGCCTAGAAATTATGAAGCAAGTTTCATTTTATGCACATGGCCCCATTATAAATGCTACTTTATGTAAAGCTCAAAACAAAATAATTTCATCTTGTAAAAAGTCTTAACAACCATTATTACTTTTCTTAATGAAAAAATTACTGAAGAACAGAAATCTACCTCTAAAGAAATGTTCAATTTAAAAGATATGATGGTAAATATTTGCATTAACAGCATGAAAATTAAGTGAATAATAGGAGTTTGTTTTAAAACCTGTTGTTAACAGCAGGTCACAAACATTTTAAACTTAACTGTCTGCTTTATGTTTACTCCATTTAACGTAATTCACCTTGTACTTGATGCTCTGTTGGAACCGAGTTTGAAATCCGTAATACAAAAAAGGGAAGAAGTTTATAATGTCCACAATAATGTATGTTTTGAAGTCAACTACTGAAGTACCATGCAAACAAATAAACATCTATAAATGTCATTGAGACATCAGATGCAATTTCAGTTCCACAATTTAATAAATTTTGTTCGCGTATTTTTGAACTACTGCCGCGATACTGCAGACGGTGCGGACAACTAGCAATGTAAAGTCACACCCAGAGCATGATGTCAGAACAAGAAACAGATTTCCTTGCTGCAGATTTTATCACGTTTCATTGTTAGTGTATGCACTACACGGCCCTTCCATCTGAGAATTACTCACATATGGCAAAAACACATGCACTTCACTTTACATTAAGTTACAACCACTGAAATGCAATAATGGTAGTGAGTATGGTATATTTTCACATTTGATATGGCTGGAACATGAGCGTATCACCAATTTGGACAGGGGTGCAATAACATTAACATGCCATTTTCACAGTTTTCCAAACTCTAACATGCGCCTAATACCGTAAAATCAGCGACAGACATAAAAAACATCTTGCTTTAGACTGCAACAAAACCATCACATCCCTGAAAACATATTTCATTTTTGTACAGAATTATCTCTGCTTTCTACAATGACAACTGAAAAAACAACAGATTCCATTATGCAATAAACCAATTGGCAGTCTTTATATTAACATGTTAAGAAAAACAATTAACTTCTCTCTCATTAACCTTCATTATAAATCTTCATCATTCAACACAGGATAGGGAGAAACTATGAAAAATTCCCAACAAAGACAGTTTGCAACAGTTCAAATTGCTGCAACAATAAACTAACAAACTCTTCACATATCCAGTAAATAGCCTCTACCCAGGTACGGTTTTGTCGCAACGTCTAACATGACGGACGTATACAGTCTTCTTGTCCATGAATGAGCAGATTACAAGGCATTTAATACATATACAATATTCAACAAATGATCTTTATGAAAGATGAAATTTTAGGCATTGATGTGGACAAAACAAAAGTAATATCAATCAGACAATACATTTCCAAATTGTCAATTTAAAGTTAGACGCACCTAAATTTGTGTCACTTCTGAAGAAAAGCTTAGGAGAATGTGTCAAAACCCTTATTATTTGGAAAAATAAAGCACAGTTATATTAACTTATGGTTATATGATGACCACCATCTTCTACTACTACTACACATCATTTAAGACAAGCATTGATGTAGAGAAATTGTTTTCAAATCACTTATAAAGTTATCGATTTACCTTTAACTGCAATAAAATTTAACATACAAGGTAATAATTCGTAACAGATATTAACCTTAAGCAACAACTATTTCAAAACACTCTAATTTAATCAAGTTCAATGGCTTATTGTCTTGACACCATAAAAGAAAAGTGACTTACGGTCAATATCCGAACACCACAATCATGTATCTTGCCCCTGCATTCACAGAATACAGTATGGGAGACGTGGGGACAGAAGACTTTGCCGGCATCAAATTTTAAGAACAAAATTTAGCAAATAAACTGCAATGCCATTTTAAGAATTAAGCACAGCGCAATGACAATTCTGGCTAATTTAATTCTTGAGCTATGGGCTCTGAATCATCTCAGGGAAAGGCTTTTACTTACTTTCTTTCATCACAATGTAACAGCGATGACACACTGTGCTCTCTACAACAACAGACAATGAGACTGCGAACAAAATACATTACAGAAGTCAACAAGTACCTTTATACTGACACAAACTCCTAAGCACTTATTACGATAACTTACATGAATGACAAAAACTGTATTATGTAGATGATTACTTGGGCCCAACTCCAATTACGTTGCCGTTACACGTCTGTATCTGTCTTTGTATTGCATAATCTCAAAATTATACTGATTTGTGCAGTTCCTTGGTAACACAAGCTATTAACTCAACAAACACCAACCATTTTTTCCACACTATGCTACTATAACTATAAGGTCATCCACTGTACATTCATAATGTACAAAAAGCAGCCTGCTATTAAGAATTGTTACTGTCACAAATTCGCACCTAATATGAAATCACATGCACAAAAGATAACTTGAAAATCTCTTTTAAATATATTCCAGAATCCCCAAATATTATTAATCTGTAACCTACAAAGTCATATTTTTACAATAAACAATATACATATCTTAAAAATATGTTAGTAATAAAACTATCTATGAACACTAGATATGTTAAAGAATTGTGATTGCACATTTTGTTATCCTAAGTTAGGGGAAATCCATAACTTCAATTAAATGTATAAAATGGAATCAACTAAATATTAAAAAATAAGGCTGGGAAAAAGGTGACATATCACTGGCCATTCTGATAACCAAAAAATGTTGAACATTATTAAGGTGTACCTAATTAACATCCTCAATCATTTGAACTGTTCCTTTTTCCCCCAGCCAACAGTATTCATTATTATTCATTTCTTAAATGTTTTAAACATTTTACAATACAGAAACATCATGATATTTGAAATATCACGAGGAAAAAGATATTCTGTGAAACAAATATTATGTGCCTAGGTATATACCCTTCCACCCCTAAACAACCGAATTTTTGTGTAAGAAAAACGATGTTTAATACACTTTAACTATTGTATATAAAATAATATTAAAAACTTTGTGTCAATATCGCAGACTTCCTATGAATCATGTCAGTTTTGACACATAATAAAGCAGGGATTTTAAAATTACGAACTTGGTTCAAATTTGCTGTTCATTGTGAAGTATACAACCTGTCAGAACAAATTAAAGACAAACGTGTTACTTTGGTAAAGACAGTATCGAATTCCGGTAATCCAAAGGCCCGCACACTAGAGCAAACACATTATTATTTTAATAAGCCCTACATTAAAACAGAATCTCGCACATAGTTTAACTATGGAGCAATTTTGTCAAGATATCCCTTTCCTTTTTAATTCTTTCAAAGTAGTATTTTCTCACTTCCAAGGGAATGTTTAACCATTATGATAATTATGACTAGGATAGGATTGAGTTAACAGAACTGATAAAGTGACTCTAATTGACAACAGCTGTGGCTTTCACATTTTGTCCACGGAAGAGGCAAGTGTTTTCCTTAGCATCAGCATCACGTGTACTTTTTAAATGTAAAGATGTATAAATGAACCCACCACCTAATTATGTTACAGAATGTAACCATCACCATGACAGCAATGTGTTGTACTTCCACTTGCGATATTAAGTTAACACCTACGTACTCAGTACCAAAACAGCTTTCTATTAATCAACCCTCTGTTCCCATACGTCAGAGGATGCATTACATAATGAAGTGTGCATGCCACGCCATAGATAACAAAGATGCTAAAACAACAGAATTTCAATCTGAATCTATTATATCAGTAATATGAATAAATAACAGAAACCAGTCGAGCCACTTTGTTCTGCAAACAATGCAGTAGAAGTGATAATGTTAGTTTTACTACACTTTTTAGCTAACATTCCAAACCCATTCCATTCCTTTATCTGCTTTGCAGTATATTTCTTTTACTAAAGGACACCTTTAAAAGGATATGCTTAAGAAATAGAAATATTAATATAATAAAATGATTAATATCCTTACTAATAATAAGCCTATACTTTTTTCTTTAAAAATTTCTACCAGCACTGGTTCAATCACATTCAATTTGCCACTGCCATTTCTATCACGACCTTGTTTCATTTTTAAAATGTAATTATGGTTAACATGATGGCAGAATTTTTGAATTACACCATCATAAAGACTGGTATTCTGGAGCAAACCTACTAGGTAATTATTCACTAGCAGATGACTACACTTCTGACCAAACAACTCATAATGTGACTGTAATAACATCAACTACAACAACTCCCTACCACACGCCCACATTTACATTTATTTGCACTATTTCCAAAATTGTACTTCTAAGATATATATATTTGATATTTTGTATTTTTATAACAAGTGTCAACGACGTAACGCAGTTACATCTGAGGCACAGGCAAATACCCTTCAGCTATGCTTAGAGTTGAGACTGGGTGTTAAAACTGAAAACCGATCACCATGTCAGAAGCAAAAACTTCCCTGTTAATAAAAATATTCAAATATTAAATTCAAACCCTCATAGTTTTGTATGCATTCATTTTTGAAACACAAATATAATTATACCCAACCGTAAATAACTTAAACTCAGGTTATATGCTCGAGGGACAGAATTAGAAGAAAAAGAAGGAAAAAATGTGGCATCAGTAATTAGAAACCAGTTATAAAAGCAAATATTTTTAAGAAAAGTGTGTTCCCTATTTCAACAGAGTAAACAGTATTTCACACTGACAAATCTATGAACAAACCAAACACCATTTTAAGAATAACAATTCAGCACTTCATTTTCTTCCATCACGCAATTTAACTACATCATATGGAAAATTCCATAGTAAAAAAGAATTGTGGATGAGCATATTTTAATATATATTAAAAATGTTATATATCATATAAATGGAGTTCAGTGTTATTTATATTTCATACGTCAACACGACAACTTCTTTAAAATCTGGTTTCAATCACTGACAGACTTTATCTTACAGGCAGTGAATAAGGCAACAAGCATCAAAAGACGATAGAAAAACTGAGTTGCATACACGATAATTTGTATGTAAGGGACCTCCTCCTGTTTAATTCCTGCTAATTATCTTTGAAATAAATCAACCACATAATATAGGAGTGTCATCCAGCACCTGATTTCCTTTAGAATAAAATGCAACTTCTTGGGGAAAGACATGGGCCACAAAAGATAAGTTGCTCGGCACAACTGCTCAGGCCCAGCAAGATGTTTCAGTTTTTGCTAAGCTGCAGTTTAATTTATTTTGTGGCATTTCCTTATCTAGAGTCAAACGTTATAACGCCTAGAAATACAAAGAGCAGAGAGATCTGAAGAGGATATCTAAAGATAAGAAAAAAATTGTTCAGTGGTCAGCGTTCCGTAAAGTATTCAATATACGCAAATAGTTCTCCTTATACAACTACTGTGTTCCTCCCAATAAGAAATCAAATTAATGTGCCCTCAAGAAGACTGTCTCCTGAAAAAAAAAAATGTTTACTTTTCATTACAACATATACCATCTGTGAGTTCCCCATGAACAAGGTATCAGTAGTAACTTCAATTATTGCCGTTTCATAAATACATATAACAGAGAAGAGAACTGTTAATAATCAACAAATGTGCTTTTCTGAGCAAATATTTAATGCTATGGTTACCATGCTAGAAACTAGAAGATTCCATGTCTCTTCAGAAAAATCTTTAAACCCCCAGACTTATTGTAAGTGAATCCCAAATTTGGTGCAATGAGTTTAAATTGTGTATGCAATTTCAGTAGTTAAGGCATATTTTCAAACACCAAGAAAGGGATTCTAAAGGAATTCATATTTCAGCCCTAATTAAACTGCCACTACAACGAAGTTCAATCTTTGTTAGTGGGGCAAGAAGAAACCTAAAGGGAACACACAATCTTTTGGCATGAAACAGTCATGAACAGTTTTCATGTGGTTCTTCATCTTGTCAGGTCTTGAGAATTCTTTAGAACAGACAGGGCATGGAAAGACCTTCCTCTGGTGACCCTCATGATAGAGGAATGCGTGACGCTGGAAGCTATACTTATTCTTGAATGTTTTCTGGACATCTGATTTGGCGCATTCAGTGCACTTGTACACTCCCTCCGAGATGGAGGCATAGCGAAAAAGGTTCAAACCCCGAACACTCATTTCCGTCAACTGTTCTGCTGGGTCCTGGCTGGCAGATGTTGCGCGCCGACGGGCACGTCGTTTGATGGGCGGACGAGCAGATGCAGGGGCAGATGCAGGAGGTACAGACGATTGTTGGTGTTCCCCACCAACGGGAGAGTTGATCCTTTCCCCCCCTCCATTCCCTCCACCTTCACTTTCGCCCTCTCCATCTTCACGCACCTCTGACTTCGGCAAAATTATGGGATCTGGAAACAATCAATCCAAAGGCATGCACATCCAATGCAGAAATAACTTACATGTATTAGCAAACTATCTCTATATATTTATATGGACTTGGAAGCATACACTCAAAAAATTCAGTACACAATCTAATAAAAGATTCTGAATAAAATTCAGCATAACAAAACTGTAATCTCTGATAAATCAACTTCTCTCACTCAAATAATGGGCTATGTTTCCAAAGCCATAATTTGTTTTCATGTTCTTAGAATTTTTATGCAGAGCTACTGCACTATCACTTATTAAACAGGCAAAAACTAAAGATTTAATTTCAACATGTGTAAAATTGCACAACTTCCTGACATAGACATGACACTGGTGACTTTGCACCGTGGTTGCTCCAGTAAGAAATCATAACTTTCTAGAATTAACAGCTCAACAGTTTAATAATAAGGAAATTACATCCAATAAAATATACCCCTGCATGTCTGTGCTATCTATCATACAGGGGTATGTGTGCACACGCATGCACGCTATATAAATACGAAGACTAAAGCAAAAAATAAAGACTAATGAGTTTAGCTATATTCATTACTAAAGTTGTTATGGGCATTTGAATTTATTAAGGTAAGAATTTCTCAACCTGAGAAACAAACACTGAAACAAGCAGCTCAGTACACGTGGCTAGAACCAAACTGTAACGTGTAGTGCACTACTGTGCTGCTGCTATTCACAAAATGTTGGCCTTGCACATACACTAACAATGTGTGAATTCCACGATAAGAACGTTGCATCAGCTGTCAGAGAGTGAGAGATTGACTCCCAAACCAACAAAATTCTTACTAGAGTATGCTTTCAGATGTGCAGTTATTTGTGAAAAATAGATGACTTTCTGAATCCAATAAGCACGCATCCAATACACCAAACAGCTCTTTAAGAAGAGCTTATTTTTGAGATGGAAGACAGCAGTCCAACCACCAGTGTTGATAGAATTTTAAAAACACTTGCTGTAAAGGAGGGGCACACAGAACTCTGGACTGTCACGGTTATTATCCATTTCACTAGCACCTTGTTCAAGCCCTTTAGTCGGATGCAGTCGGATCATCCAAAATGATCCATTTATTTCCTTGATTTGTGTTTACCAATGAGGTAATGTTCACAAAGGATGGAGTAACGAAACACAGAAATTTCCAGCCTTGGAGAATCCAAATGGAACAAGACTCATTTTTAAAACAAAACATCTGTTGCAGCATTAATAACAATATACTCTTGCGACCATTTGTATCTGAACACCACTTAACTACAGAGATACACTTGAACTTCCTTGAAATTTCCTGCCAGAACTTTTGGAATTTGTGCCACTTGAGATAAATGAGATATGTGGTTTCAGCGGGACAGCGCACTGGTCACTTTGCACCAGTAATCTGAAGGCCACAGGTCTGCCAAACTCGCCCATGACAAGGTGGTGGTCAGCCTAAGGTATTATGGGGCATTCTAAATGCTACAGCATGAGCAAGGAACACCTTCTGGGGTCATCTGTATCAATCAGTCTGTCTGTCCGTCCGTTACGTTTTGTCTAGGAATTAGGCAACCCACATGGCCCAAGTCATTGAAGACATTTCTGCAACACTTGGAAACTGAGGGTATTACTGGAACACAATGTTGCAATAATGGGAACAGAGGTCAGAAGCGGCAAGGACGCCGTTGGCTCACAATGACCTCAGACGGATATGAAACAATGGCATTGGATATCATTGTTCCATTTTATCCCTTTCAAGTAAGAGTGATGTGTTCTGTGGTGTACTAACAAAGCAACTGCTTACATTGCCACCCAGGATGTAGTATGAAGAAAACCTTTGGAATTTCAGTGAACTCCAAACAGTGTACCTTCCCAATCTTGTTGTAATGAGTTATGAGTTACTGTTTCAATGGACAGTGTACAAAAATAAATAGTGAGCTTGTTTTTCAACAATTTCAAATGTCCATAACTATTTCAATACTGAGAAAAGGCAAAATTGTTGTGATGCCTTTCATCTTCAACCTGTAATGGTGGTGAAGTCTTTCACATCATGGGATACTCTATACATAAAAGGCAGCAACATGGACATGTACGGAGCAAAACTTAAAAAAATACAAAGCACACAACACCGTGCACATACAGTGGTGTCAGCGACAATGCACTTACAGATCCCTCACATAGCCAATCTGTTCTTTATCAATAAATAATACACATATTCTAACAACCATGCAAAAACATACACAATAAATATCTCAAATAAAAAAGACCAGATTTAAATAAAATCAAGGTAAAACCATTCACACATTCTTCATAAATGGCAGGATATAAGGTTTATGGAGTACAGAAAGCATCAAAATCTAAAATTATAAAATAAATTAACTACATGACACATCCAAGGTACAAAGCTTTTATTGGATTAAAAACAATAATGTTTCACTACATCAATAAAAGAATGCATTCACTTACAACATAAATACCTTAACCTCAAAAATGCCTCCAGAGAAGCAGCAATTTACTATCTGAATGTAAATTTAACATGCAATCTATCTCATTTACCATCAAAACACTACCACAACTAACTATGAATTTATCCAAGATGCTGGCTAGCACTATTTAATTCTGATAGTAATTTTCTGATCCTCTTTTTTATTACTTTTTCCCACCAATGCTAACAACTGTAACAAGAAGCTACATACAGTATTCAGCTGACACAATTTAAAAACTTAAATGCATAATTATCAAAAAGCATGAATATATAACCAGAAAACTACTCAGACACAAATGCCAATGTTCAAAAGTTTAAACAAAATTGCTCCAACAGGTATAACAATCATTCTCAAAGTTAAGAACAAAATTTAGTTCTCAATTTCTACTACTGTTCTAGCTTACATCCTCATACTCCTTAATAATTGCCATAAAGCTGTGCTACAAAATTTCCATACTGATCCCATCACAACCAATTTATAACAATAAAAACATGGTATTACCTTTTCCTTATGAACACTGCACCAATCTTCAATGTTCAATTGCTGATATTTAACACACAACATCTTGCTCGTTAGGACACTTGTTAAGTGAAAATCCAAATAATCTCGAGGTTTCTAGTGAAGCAGAAAAGTGCAAGTGCTAGGGGAAGAAATACCAGGAAGGGTTAGAAAAGTGGACAATAATATTTGTGATTAATGTTCCACGTTGAAAGAACTTATAACAAGACACTACAGAAGAAATGCGATGTTGATAATTCTTCTTCATTCACTACCATTACTTTCATCACGCATGCACCACCTTATAATGCAAAGTAACATTTATTTACCTAATACAGTAAATTAGTTAATATATAAAGAAGACTAATATTTGAAGCCATTTTGAAATAACCTAATGTCATTAAAACAAAACTGACAGCAATAGCACACAAAATTCAGTGTTAGGCAGTAGTAATATTAACGAATTACAGTGAAATTCCTCATTTCCACTTTAAAACATCTGGTGATGCTACACAATAGAAATGTTACACAACCAATGGTTCCTAACTTTAGACATGATGTTGATTATATCACAGCTACCAGAAGAATTAGAACATTAATTTTGTCAAGACTGTCAGACCATCAACTCTTGATCATCTGGGATGCATATTAACTCTCAACTCCAAACAAAGCATTCAAGCTGCCCCTCACTTGCTCCGTTTCTCAACTATCACACAGTTCATACTCAGTATAGGTATAAAACGTTCTCCACAACTCCTGTGACTAATATTCATTTCTATTTCTCCATCCTGTCAAATCTCAAAACCCTGATTACTAATGTTCCTACATGTGCAGAATTAATTTCCTATTTCACTCTGACCTGCTGCAAATTTCACTTTTGTACATGCAGTAAAACATGTCATTAATGAGAACAAGTATAAAAAAACACTAAAGGTTCAACTTAATCATAATAATTTCAGACTAGTAGTCATTTATATTATTAAAAAAAGCTCTTGCACAAATCACAGGCATCAGACACATTCACAGTCTAAGCGTATATCAGAAACTGGTGGCATTTATTTGTGAATAAAATAATCCATAATTATCCACACATATATTCAAATGTAAAGGATGTAGATTAAACATATAATGTAAATATAAGAACAAGTTCCATTCTTTGAAAGAAATTGATCATCAAAATCTCACTCTATGGTGCAGGATATTCTTTGCAAAGTAGATTGTATACTCAGCTTGTCAAAGAATAGCCCACTTACTTTATGGAACCCAAAGGTTCATCACCATATTCACAAAAAGCTCGTCACCAGACACTATCCTGAACTAGTAGCGCCCAGTTCACTCCATTGATTCCTATCTCCCTAAGGTCCATCTTGAATATCAAAATTTGGTTTCATTAAACAGTAACAATAGTACAGATTTGAGGTTTTCATAGTGGCCAAGATAATTATTGTGGTCTTGCAGGTTGCAATCCACATACAAGCCCACACAGCATCACAACTTAGAAAACCGCAGTCGACAATCACTACACGTTAACAGCCTTGCTGCGGTGTGCATGGTAAAGGTGGGATGGAAAAACAGCTGCCAGGATGATCAAATCTGTCTGTGTTAATAAAATTTGTCTTCAAATACTGGCCATTAATTATAACTGTTTCAAGAAGCTAGCAGTATTTTTCTAAACTATGTTTGAAATACACAGCAAAAGAGGAAGCAGTGAAGAATGAGAAGCTATTGCTCAGTGTCCAGTCAAGTAACTGACATGTCAGTCTTATTACCTTTATTACTTGCAATTTTGCTACCCACAATCACCTACGGAATCAAAGAATTGGATGCATTATTTTCCATAATTAAAAGAATTCATAAAATAAAAAAATCACTGAATCCTAACTGCCTCCATCTTCTGGGAAGTATATTTCCTTTGCAATGTTGGTATCTACTAATAAGTCTATATGGCACAAGGACTTGTGATGAGTGAGATAAGACCTACTGCTATAAGACTTCCAACTTACATTCTCACAACAAGAAATTTTCTTTTTGTTTAATAGCATTTAAATTCTTTAAATTACAGATCTTAAATACTGCTAGTCATTAAATATACTACTGATCAAGATGTATCTGTTATGATATTTGAGGTACTCATGGCAGTGAATATTTTATATTTTACATTAAAACCTTTATTTTAGGTGAAATATTTAAACTATTTTTAATTGTATTTGTACTTATACTTATTTTGGTTTATTTAATGACCCTGTATGTTTTGTGTTTGTGACTTATTCCACATCTTACTGTTATTCTGTATAACTTTTGAATGCACTGAATGTGTATTAATATGTATGTAGGCATATGTCTATGATGGTCTTCTGGGCTGTAACACCGGATGGACCAACATTTCAAAGAAACACCTTGTCTCCATCTTTAACCGGTCCACGCTTTACAACCCAGAAGACAAACGTCAATCACCCAGGAGAGACTGTTTATAATGTGCTTGGGTTCATGAAACATGAACTAAAACTTAATGTTCATTTACTACTGAGGTAATTCAGGAAAAAGAAAGGCTCCTACAAGTGTTTCAGAAAGAACAGCATTCAACATTCTTGTAAAAAGGTGCAATAAAAGAAGATCTAGTCACATAATTTTCAACTCCAGCGAAGACAATAAACAAAGCCAACGCCCAAAACAGATAACTTTTTTAAGAAACTGCCAAACCGCACAAACACACTGGCTGAAGGTAAAAGGGCTACTGTAAAAGAAACTACAATCAAAATTAATAACAGACAAACGCTTAAGTGGGAGCAGAACGAACTTATACCGAATGTGACAAAAGGTCAGACTTCTATGGAAAATATCAAGCTATCAGAAGTACACTAAATAAGAGACAACACATAAGATATCAAAAGATTGCTTCATCAGAAAAGTGAAGAAATAAAGGGAAAAAATTAAGCCAGTTATCTATGCCAATACATACATCTACATGTATACATGCACATAGAAACCAAACATCACCACGACCTTGGTACAACACTACAGCTGGTACCATTTTCCTGTGTCAAAAAGAAGAAGAGACGTGCCAGCAGCGAATAACTATTCATTACGATGAAATAAACAGTGACAATTTTATGATGTGGCTACACAAAAATCATGCACCAAACTTCCCATAAAGTACAAGTAAGTCCTGCTAAAAGCTTGTAATTAATGACAATAGACACGCAAGACAGGACCAGTAACAGAAACATCCCCTACCATCCTACCATGTCCAAATCCAAACTGTAAGAGACTACATATACATCAGGCATAATAATTCTTGCACACAAACAAGATGCCACCATCAAAAACGCTTAGAAGAAGCTGAAGATCAATAATTTTTTTACAAATCATGAAAGTCCAACGCGCAAAGATGATGATGATGAGTCAAAGAGTAATGAAGGGCAGAACACAGATATGAACTTCCCTGGAATCAGCAGATTCAATCCGAAAGCAAGCAAAAGCAGATAATCAACCACCCTCAACAACTTCTTTGAATGTTAACTTTTATATCACTATTAAATTATTCTTGTATTAATATTGTTCTAGTTGTCTGCAATGAGCAATGTTTCTATAATCCCTAATAGCTTCTTCTGGCCTGGGCTGTAACATCTCAGATAAAAAAGGCAACAAATAGCATTAAATCATTCTATAATTTTATTGAACATA
The DNA here is from genome assembly GCF_000696155.1 of Zootermopsis nevadensis. Next base: position 26,552 of record NW_019060858.1, read on the forward strand.
TCACATTAAAATTAACACAATAAAAAGTTTTACACATTCCAAAATTTTATCTCTTTAGAATGACAAACTCTGTTGGATTTGAGCTTCACATGACGGCAAATATAAAGATGACTGTCTTCTGGGTTGTAGCACTGTGAACTCTGGTAGAAGTTTACTGACATTTCAGAGGTGCTTACTGCCTTCATCATCAGCGTGATGACTCATCACCATGACAATTGAGGCAGCAAGTACCTCTGAAATGTCGGTAAACATATCAGATTACATGGCACAACCCGAAAGAAAGCCATCTTCAATGGCAAACTGGATTGTGAAATTTGAAACAATCTAATTTCTGTATACAGTGGATCACTTCTATGAAAATCACGCTGTTCTTTTTGCTCATAAATGTGCACCTCATCAAGCTGTACAAATTTTATCTCATTATTAACACATCCAATAAATGTATAATGGCATTCTTCAAAGAATTCAAGCGCTTGCCATCTCGATCTTTATAAATTTCTGTCAAAACCCACCCACAATGATCAAACCTGGTAGATGAGAAATGAGCAACTCATGGAAACGGGTGTAAAAATGGATTGATTAGAGACGCTGAAAAGAAGAGATGAAAAATAATTATTACATGGAAATGTATCTCAAGTTAGTTCCATTAACTAATTTCCTTTTTATGCAAATCAGGTTAACCCTGCAGGAGCCTTTCCTTAAAATGTAAACTTTCTGACTTCAGAATGTCATTTAAATGACCAAATAGGTAAGAGCAAGACCACCTACAGAAGTTTGAAGAGTCACACTTATGGTGTAGCTCTTAGGTCGTTCACTGTATGAATCTGGCTTGCAGTTAATAAACACGCTGCATTGCGTAGTCTGGTAGTAGTAGATGATGATGATGATGATGATGATGAAGACGATGGAGAGACCGAGCATCAATGAAGCACCTATAAACTTCTACTGGACTACATGCCACAACATCCCAGGAAAGAGTCATATCCATACATGCTACTGTGCAAACTTGAAATCTAAACCATGCTGACGTTTCTTCGAGATCCCTAAAGAATCAATGTTATTTCTGTAAGAACATTTCAGAAAAATTAGGAGAATAATAAACTTTCAAACGTGGTATCCATACTGAAGCACCAACTTCTGAACAACTTATTAAAGAGAATAAGATTGGAAAGGTGTGCACAGCTGAGTACACAAAATGTCTGAAGGCGTTCTTTACACCACATCCTGCATGTGTTATGAGAAATGGACAGTAACATGTTTCAGTGTAGCAGACCATCTTCAGAGTCTTAAAAATGCAGAAAAGGATTAATTTGCATCTATGAACTGAAAATAGTACCACAGGAAAGTAATAATTAAGTTTAGTGCAAACTGATCAGCACAACAACAGAAATGGCGTGTCATCAAAGTGTGACAAACAACTGTACACTAAATGCAACAAAATCATGTGCTTGAAATTTTTCCAAGTCCATTACCAGACATGATGTAAGCATACAACTGGCATCCTAACTACGGTCATTCATAATCTTCTTGCATTTGCTCATATGCGGCCTTTCTCCACTTTCCGTTCATCACAATTACTTGTGCCGGATGTCTATTAAGCAGACACCAATCTGTCTGACTAATTTGAAGAAAAACATGTCTTAATGTTAATGACTTTTCTGAGATGTACGACTAGGTTTGACGGCAAAATCCATGTAAATACTGTACTTTGTTTTGACATTTTCTGGTAGACAAGTCGATAGCATAGCAAACAAGCAATGACACAAGCAAAGACCACACACAAGTTCAAGTATGGACTACATGTTTTTCCAAACGTTGCATTCACACACTCACTTAAACTGTGCAGTGTATGTTATTCAACAAATATGATTCAAATTTTTTTGTGTTAAACAAAAAGCCAAGAGCAACTGGAAATGGACACCAAAATATGCTGACCGTGATACTCAAAAGATAATTTGTAACTGCTGTTTGTAAAGCAGAATCGATTCCTCTTCTTGTGCATCCTATTGTGGTATTTGAGCAAGCAACAAAGCATCTTATTTAATGCCTTCAACACATAATTTTCAGAGATAATGCCATCTCATTCACTAACGATACTTCGCAGTCTCACAAGCACGTCCCGCTATTTGAACAGAAAAGTATCACAGAATCAAAAAGCCACAAATACGCCCACTGCGTTCATGAATGGAATCTTTCAAGTAAGCACAAGAACTGCAAATATTAATATCAAAAAGAGGTACAAACAGAATAATATACTGTAGTATGTCCACATTAAAATCCATAGGAGACAAAGTAAATAGAAGCATAAAAAGAATATCAGTACAGTAGATCCCTTCCAAAGGAAAAAAAATAGAGGTTCAAGATAACACTTAATCTAATGTTATCGAACGCTCACACCAAGGCTCTAAAATACAAATTTTTTATCAGTATAATTTAAATTTATTTTACCTCAGCACTTATACCTCTAATTATTCAATATTTTAACACCTGCATTTTAATGTATTTTATATTACCAAACACAAAGTATTAATACCAGATGATACGTAATAATAATTGTAAACTTCGGCTATAGACATTATATTTGTAAGGCCCAAAGATGGTACTAACAGGACTGAAACATGTTGCCTAGATAAATACATTCTTAAAAGAAAAATTGTGACAGAATCAGCTTTCAATTTAATTTCAAAGCACACGCAGTCCATAACTTGTTAACGAGCAAAAAGTAATCATCAGTATTATCATTCACAGTATCACTATATTATGTGTGATGTAAGGAAAGCGCGTAATTCTTTTATTTTTCTGTGATTTGTTGTTCAATGGCATTCTGATTTAAAGATTCTACTTTAAAATCTGACTATGAACCTCATGTACATTTGTTGCTGTTATTGTCAGTATTATTCCCAGATACCTAAAATGTCAAGAAATTTTCTTCCAGGTTGTGATGCCATGCAGATTAATACGTATACATCAATGGGTCTATACAGCATCAAAAACCAGAACATCATCATCCTCACCATCGCGAAAATCTCAAATCTTACAATTTCAAATAGTGTCATATATTATGACCTGCCAATTACGGTCTCCTATTGAATTTGTGCATTTAATTTTATTTGCAGCATGATTATTTACTTCCAGACCAAATACTTTACAAGCTTCCAAGAGAATTTATGTGGTGTTTATTATTTTTTTCACATCCTCCCTAATAAATTAACATCATCAGAATAAAGAAGTCTTTTTTGTTTGTTACAAACTGTCAGTAAGTGACCTGCACCGAATCATATCCAGTCAGGCCTCTTAGTGAAGTAACTTCAGGTCCAGAATGAGAAGAAGAAATGAGTACACGAGTCAGACCAATCAATTCCGGTGCTTCTTTGTCGTCTTGATATTAAATGACTGCATAGTCCAAAGAAAATTAAAAAAGCAGCCGACTGTAAATTAGAAATAAATAAGATAAATGTTAACCTATATAACTCCTGCTAGATAACACAAGCACATGCGTTTTAACAAACCCAGCATCTTTTCCAAGTGCTCCAGATGCTGTTACAAGTGTTTAACGTCTGTAAAATTCAGAAGAGATGGTCAACATGTTGTGACGGAAGCCACAATGATCAATAATTTTGTTCATTAATGGTGTTAACCATGACAGAATACTGGACATATTTTGTATGGGTTTCATTAATGTGTTTACCTTCACGGTGTAGCTTTAATCATAAACCAAAAATGCTAGCTCATTAGGCATTTCTCAGTCCTCACAGCTTCAACCTAACGCTTTGGTGGTCACATACAAATCACCTTTTAGTTGAACTCATTAGGTAAATATAAATGTTATAACACTTTGATTATGCTGATGTTGGTCTTCTGGGTTGCAATGCCATGTGGATTTGTAGGCAGATACCAACATTTCAGAGAAACATACTGCCTACATCCTCACGGATGAAAACCAAGGCAGCACGTTCCTCTGAAATGTTGACATCTGTCAATAAGACCACATGGCATCACCATCCTGAAGACAAATATTAATATCTTCACCACCACAAGAATCTTAAATTTAAAATATTCTTTGATCATGTCGCAATCACATAGTCGTCATCATCATGAATATTACACTTATGATATGTACTGAAGACAAACAAGAGAGATGACTGTAAACACGTTCATCTGATATCAGCCACGAAACAAGACAGACTGTGTCAGGAAGATTGTAAATTAAAGAAGATTCTGGTTAATAACTCTTTTAAACTCATATGTATGCTGTTTATTATTTGCTTGTATCTCCTCCAACAGTACACCTAAGTCAGTGCAAACTTGTCTAAAACTTGTTTGTCTGTTTATGCTATTTGGTGCCAGTACTCACTGCCATTTAGTTACGCCAAAGAAACACTAACACAAACAGTTACAAAAATAAGTACTTTCCAACATATGATATAACAACAAATGAATTTGGGCCTGTAAAGATTAATGTACAAATAAATAATTCCACCAGTTTCAACTTTTTGCTTCCATTATATTAAAATAAACCTGTTAATAAAACCCTGGTTTGTCACTGCAAATTGTTGCCTATAAGGTACATAAAAATCCTGATTACAATATTTAGAAAAGATAACACTGGGAACGATAAGATATTTGCTTACTGCATTCTATGTCCAAGTATCGAATCCCTAACCAAGAGGCAGATATTGTGCAGGGGAAGGACATTTTCATATCTGTACATCAAAGTAAGGCATCAGAACAGTATTTAAAAATGATTCAGTAAGCACATTTTCAGTTTCACATACCATCTCTGACTTTACAGACATGTAACAAACTGTAGTGTTCACTACATTCCTTTTCCACATAAGAAAAATACATAAATGTAATAAAGAGTTGCCAATGGTAATGCGAAACACAAAACAACTCTCATTAAAGCTGCCATCTGGGAAATAACTGGCAGAAGTTATTACAGTGAATAAAACAAACCATCACAAATTATTCAAACCTAAATAACACTTGAAGTTCTTGTTGAAAGCATCAAACAATTTCAATACCTCGGTGCTGAGTCTCAAATATTCCAAACACCTTGCTAAAACACAAATAATATATTCTACTAACTGAAACCCTTCAAATCTTTCAGCTACTGCTACCGACATCTAAGCCAGCTGAAGTTTCAACCATAAGATCCTTCCATTGTTTGTGTTGAAAGATTAAGCAACAGAAAGGCAGTCGTATGCCATCAATATTTTCTCTGAACATCTGTCCATACATAATTGCTGTGTACAATTTAACATCAAAGCGATGTTCACTGCAATACAAAAAAAGTAATGGCAAGATTTGTGATTTTAAAAGTAATATAGCCTAATATTAATCCAAATACTCAAAGCAAGCTCAGTTTTATACTGTGAGAAATCTAAGCGATTAATATTCTACAAAAAGTGTTTTGTTAGTGAAAAGTGAAAACTATCACACCAGCAACTGAAACATTTAATCTGTTAATATTCTAGGGAACAGTACATAACTATAGCTAAATTAAATTATAAACGGCATGTCTATATAAATAATGATTCATATCCTGTGTCATCCAAATTCAAGGCATGGAAAAAAGGATAATATCTTTAAAACAATGAAGTAACTCTTTCCTACCATACAATACTATATATCATCAACACAATGGCACAAATCTATAGTTCTAATATGGATGACCACAGGGCGTCAAAAGTTGTTATTACAAGGAGAGACTTCGTTCACAGCATTTTTATCACAGCTGGTTTTACACCAAAATAAATGGCCTATATGCTAGCAAATATAATTTTTCCCCACAAATCACCATACTTTGTTTATAGAGACATCCACCTCTGTCTGTGCCCAACCACAGAGAAACACACTACTAAACAACACAAGTAACTTCAGAATTTTGTCAGAAAGTGTTAGTAAGATTCATCAAAGACCCATATCTGTATTCATATTTTCATACTTAAACAGGTTAATTTCCAATGTAGTAATAAAAGTGGTATGTGGGGAGACACGGTTCTTTTATGAGGGTGAAAATATTGACTGTGGTTTCCCGGGTTATGATGTCATGTAGTCTTCCGGGTGGTTACCATTCTGATAGAACATACTGCCTTCCTGAAGATGGAAGCAGTATGTTCCTCCAAAAAGTTTGGATCCCCCTACAAGACTGCACAGTGTTTTGACCAAGAAGACCAAAACGTACAAAGTGTGAGGGAAAATCAAAAACTTAAATGCAAAGATCCAAAAAAAAATCCCTTAAACAATTTGCCACAAAGCCAGTGCCTCTGAATGCCTACACCAAAGCCAAAGAAAGTTCTCAAATTCTAGTAAAACCAAATAAGTGCCACAGAACTCCTACCCACACATTCAGTTTTCAAAATTGACTTTCGTGCCTGCCATTTTAGAAACATTCACAATGGCGAGTTCACCTCCAGTTATTTTCACAATGGATAAAGCTCTTTTTCATGTGGTTATGCAAATGTGCAGGAAGCACACCAACGAGACACCGAAAATCCCCATATCCTTCACCAGATTCTACTGCATGACAAAGTTAATTTACAGTGCCCTAAAAATTCCAAGTGACTTTTATACATCTTTTTCTTCTTTGTAATGCAGTAAATCTGAAACAGTACACAAACAACATTTTGGAGCCCTGCTTTGAGCATATTTTCGACATAACGGAAATGAACACACCACAGAAAAATCAAAGTAAAATAAATAGCTAACACACAAATAACTTCTGGTCCATCAAGATACAAAACAGCTGTCAACAGAGATCACATACTGCTCGAGAAATACGAAAAACCATTTTGGAATAAAGAAATTTTGAAGTCCTGTTCATTTATACACTGTTAATATTGATTTTAGTACATGTGGTCACCTTGTAAGAATGGTGGAAAACCTTGTATGAATATAGGGCACAGAAGAAAGTGTTCTATGTATGTGTAAATTAATTAGGCCTAAATTATGAGGCTCTATGTCAAATATTAATAAAAACACTATTCAAAATGAAATAAGAAAAGTGTTACCTGCAACACTGTTATATCAATAGATCAGTGTGTTCTTTTCCAAAGCATTCGCTTGGAACAAAATGCGCCCTTCCCATCATTTAACCACTGACAAGAACATGTGCTGCCAACCATTCTGTGTGAATACCTTAAATTTAGATTTTGCACCCTAAATGTGTATTGAACAATGAAAATCCTTCTACTACATGAAGCAGTGTTCTCCTTGAGAAACTGCTCAGCAAATCAAGAAACAGGATCGCAATGAAACATCAATTATGAGATGTTTCGTAAGCAAAATTCAGAGCCCATTTCTGACCCCAAGTCTCCTGATTAACTGCTACATGGCTCTGGCAGTCAAATCAGGATTGCGTAGAAATTGTTCAGAGGCAGTGGGCTGGTCACTCACTACTCACAAATGCACATTTCAAGAACAAGAAACCTCTCAGAAAGCCAAAGTTCACAAGTGGACTGTAGAGCTTGAGAAGAAGAAGAATGAAACATCAATCACATATCAATGGCAATGATGTTGCATCTACTACAGATCAGTTGTAATGGACATTCCATCACCACAACGATAACACACTGACCTTCTGATGGTGAGCTGGTTGTTTTGTGTTATCTGTTAACGTAAGCAAAGAATTCTCAATAAGCCTTCTTCCAGTTTTAGTATATAAGCTGGGAAATGTTCATCACTACTTTCTTCAGCATACTATGTTTCAGTTGCTGGGAATTTCAATCTGTATGAACGAGAAGTGTTGGGATCCTGCAACTACTGTGATTTTTGAAACTTTGCATGCAACTCACAACACCACATCTGTTTCAAACAGCAACGACACAAAGAAATTTAAAGTGAATTATGAACGAGAAGTGTTGGGATCCTGCAACTACTGTGATTTTTGAAACTTTGCATGCAACTCACAACACCACATCTGTTTCAAACAGCAACGACACAAAGAAATTTAAAGTGAATGATATACAAAGAATTATTTCCCAGCACCACGACTTCCCACTTATTTTTACAAAACTGCACGAGCCTCAATGAACCCAAATAAATCTAAAAATAAATTTGCCAAACATCATAAATAAATCACAACATTGTTATTAACCATCCTCACAGAAGAAAACAATATTACAAGCTTTAGCATTTCATTAAATGTCTACGTATGTTTACGTAATGTAATGAAATACTAAAGCTTGTAATACTGATTTGCTGTGTGAAGAGAGCTATTAATAATGTTAATTAATTCAATCACAATATGGCACTCCAACAAAATCTAATCTTAAACAAACATGTTAATTTAGATAAACAACTTTCCAAAACATTCTGTAAAGTTATACATGAATTATAACAATGGACAATTCCAGAGATTAAAAAGGGGATGAGTCATCATTCACAATTAAATAAATTCCTAGGGACAGAATCAAAAATATTATTATATTCCTCTGTTACCATTTTGGATACTTCACATAAATCAAATGTATGCTGAAAGGGAAAATATGATTACCAAATAACATGGATTAAATACTTCAAATGCCAGAAATTAAATCTACAAGATTAACAGAGCCTCACAAAAGAAATACATCCACTTTTCCTGCAATGGAAAGGAGAAATTTCATGGACGAAGACAAAGGTCTGTTTACAGCCATATTCTGGATCATTCTTAAAATGAAATGACACACTGAAGGAAAAATGTTTGCTTAGCAAACACAGAAAGTAGGTACAGTAACAAATTTTCACAAAAAAAGATTGCCTACGGTGATTTATAGAAAGGCAGTGAAATTAAGACTTCTTTCGTAAGCATTAAATTTAGACTCTGTGCACTCCTTTAACGTGAGTCATCATGTTATCTCTCCTAGTGAATTCCTTGTTGCACAAGGGGCAAGTAAACACCTGCTTGCTTCTTCGATGTGTCGTAAGATAATGCCTGCAAAAGTTACTAATGTGTGTGTAGGTCTTATTGCACACTTTACACCTAAAAACATTATCTGCTTCCCGAACGCAGAACCTACGTGCAGAACCATCATGCACATCATCCTGATCTAACACACCAAGACCAGCAGTTGACATACTGGTCTCAAGCCCTAAGTGAGAGAAGTCTTCCGGAGGGATAATAAGGTCACTACAGTCGTCAGCCAACGACAGAAGCTGTCTGGTGGATTCAGACATAGAGAGCATATGTTTTGCGTCAGAAGAGAGAACAGCTTGAAAATCACTATCTGGCAAGATAGAAACATCTGTAGTTGTGTTATCAACATCAGCTAATTCCTGATCTCTTATATCATTGCTGAGATCAGCATCATCAGTCTCGCCTTCTAAGTTTATTCTAATTAACTCCTCGCTGTTCCTAATTTCAGTTGTGCTTGAAGACGGAGATAAAGTTATCAGTTCATTTTCATCATCAGGAAGTGACGACTCATAACCCACGTCATTTGTTCCATCTTCTTCCAGTTTAACTGCAAAACAAAAACAGTTTTTAATATTTACAAAATTTAAACATATATATTTATAAATAGTTCATAATTTTTAAAATACTAATGGCAAATACTTATAAAATTATAACTGTTCAATCTGAAAGCCCCTAAAAAATTGAACTACTATTCTAAATCTAACAAAAAATCTGATACTGTGCATTAGTTTAATTTTGCGTGACGGGTAGCTGATGTTATGATGTGGGAAATGTGTCCCAAACTAAAACTGGGACAAACATAATCCCTGTAAGATTTAAAATGAGCATCCCATGTTGTAATTATGACACTTTAGTTTATATAACATCTTAATGTAATTGCATAACTTTGTTATCAAATGTGAGGGTTTTAAGATATTTTCAAACATATTTTAATTAAAAAAATAAATTTAAAAGCAATATGTTACAAGACATTCCACTGCCACGCGACACCTCAGTAACTGTTTATGCACAAATTCCAAATATCTGCACACTGATTTGGGGAACACTTCATCAGAAAATTGCACACCTCTTAACATTCTTTAGCTTCTTGCCTCCATGCTCATACATGACAAGCTTGCAACATCCATAGTGAGCAGTACTGTGAGCATAAATATTATTCCAGCACATGCATAATAACAGCCCACAATTTCAACAATTTCCAATTCACTATTTTTGTGTAATTCAATGCTACTGTCCTGTTTAGTTAAGGGAATGAGACAGTCTGATAAAATCTTTCCTAATAAACACCAATTTGTTAGCATCGTACCCACAGGCATTCAAGTTCCAAGAAACCAAGATGGCTGCAAGGTCATTCAAATACTCATGTTATCCTTACTACATACCCAGCCCATCACGACCTACAATCTCTGTCCTAACAAAGTAGGTGGTCTACACAAACCACAAATAGCTCACACACTTCATCCTTCTAGGTTGAAATATTTTCATCAGAAATTTACTTTCAAAAACTTGCTACTTCTGTTCTGTCCTCAAACTAAGATACCAAGAAGAAAGCAAGCAATCTTCAGACTCATTGCCATGAAAACCTCAAATCCTGCAAAAGAGACCAAGCTTTACACCCACATAAATGAACTAACATTCAGTAAATATTACAGAAGAATTATTACTCAGCCATTCCCCAAAAAAGTGATAATACATCATATTCTTTAAAACCTGTGTTGCAAAAGAATTAAATAAATGTACGAAAACTTAATTTATTCATGTTCAAACATGGAATTAATTTAAATACTCCTTTTTAGGTCTCTGCCTGCTTTATAATCAAGAGGCCTTTCCTATGGAGAAATGTTTAAAACAGATCAGAGGCACCATACAACAAACTGATAGACATCTGAACCCAAATGCTGGGTAATGATCATACAACAGACCATATTGTGACAGTTCAAACTAATCCAGCTCAGTTCAACACGTTTCCCAAACCTTTACCCTTAAACATCTCACCTTTCCAAAGTGGCTTATCAAGAAGTCAACAAAAATTCTGAATTTCTTTAATATCCCATATGGCAAGCCAATCATAGCATCCTTCATAATCTAAGAATATCAAATTTAGAATTTGAGGCATTTCCTCCAATCAGCACGTCACTCTTCATTGTAGCGCTGCTACACTTCAGTGTTCTGCAGATTGTTTGAATCACATCAGAAGTTTGCATGAAAGGTAAAACTATTCAGGACCAAATTTCTAGTCCCACAGTACCATTAACTCTGTCCCCTTTCATGTCCTCCAAGCCACATCAATGCATTCTCTCGCAGACAACCAATCATAGATTTTTTTCTTCATCTCCTTCTTAAAGCAACAGAACTAACCCACTGCAAAGCCAGCCTGATCTCCATCTCTTTCTAGGTCTTACTACATTCCTCTGCTCTTTTGTCTTCTTGAATCATTCTGTGTTCTCATCTACTTGCTTGTTAGTATTTTATAAAAATAAGTTCTGCCTCTTCTTTTCATTTCTCAGCTTGCCTATCCACATCCAATCTAACGTTGATCTCAGATATCTCATTTCTGTTGCTTATCTCCTGCTGTCATCATCACTGTTCATAATTCGATATCATACCGATACATGGTACAGCCATTACTTTTATAGAACACAAGTATGGTTTCTATTTTTGTCTTGTTTTTCAGTGTACACTTCACTGTCCTACGCATACTGTTAAATTTTTCAATCTTATAGATGATATCTACACACACGTACATAAAACATAAATGTGCGGACTCATTCAATTATTTTGTTATCTAGAACCACTTTCAGACTTAAAAGTGAGCCTCCTTTTATTGCCATTTATTTTAGGATATTTCCAAGTCATACAGCTTTCCTAAGGCATTTGTGTCATGTAATGAATGCTGCATTCATTAGCTGAGGTGATAAACTTGTAATCTACAAAAATGAGAGAGGAGATAAAATACTTGGTTTTAGTTACTCATGTCTGTAACTCGCAGATGTTAATTCTGTTAATGGGCAAGTGTCTAAACATGAACTGAAGAGAAAAGGTGAGAATTTTACATCCTTTCCAACTCTCCGATGTCAGTGGTTGCCTTGATCGTATGTCCTGGTGGCAGTCTCAAATAACTCTACTACTGTATATGTAAGATTTGTATCTTTCATGTCAACCCTGATGACAGAGGCAGAGATGTTCTCTGAAACAAATTACAATGCCATTCTCACATGGCTGACTGCTTGAAAAGACTTCACCGTATTTCTGTATACATTTTATAAGACATAAATAATAAACTCCTCTGCTATTCAGGATGACACAATTCACTCCTGTCCGCCCTGCAAAATGCCTCAGTGTAGTTCATCAATAAGAGATGGGTTCCGCAACTACATTATTTTCTTCTGTCAATGATCTGTTTTAATACAAACATATCACCTAAGGTAATTACTCCTTTCCTGAAACCTGTTTTCCCCTCAAGTAAGAAATTTTGAGTTACTTCTCTTAATCTTCTGCTGTTAACTTAATGAACTATAGGGCCACGGGCTTGTCATTACCGTCACATTTGAAAAAAATCAGAGAAATAAATATCATCTATTTTGAAGGAACTTACAACCAATGAAAGATTTTAATTAAATAAAATGCAAATCCTGTATTTTGTTTTTAAAGTTTGTAAAACTGAGTACTCCATGTGACAACTTGAACAGCTCATAACAGTAAATAAACTAAAAAAAACATTCAAAGGTACAATTCTGTTTGCTTTTCCTGTCTTTCAGATGCCTTAATTACAACCTACACAAAGCGACTGTTTCCTACATATGGCAGTGCTTGAGCAACATGCTTACCCCATTCTTCACACATCATAATTTATTTTGGTTGTTTCAATCACTTACTTTCAAAGGTGCAACATGTACTTAATCACGGATATTTAGCAAATATATCAAAAAAAAACAGTACCGACTTCAAATGCAACTTTCTTGCCAAAACCCTTTAAATAGTAGCACAAGCATACAGATTTTGTAAATGAATTTAAAAGTAAGGCATTTGACATACAGCCTACTATTTTCTTATTTATATACTCACATTTTTACTTTATCAAATTTACATTTACTTTATAAAATATACCCACAAGCCTTTGTGTATACTTGTTGTAAGCAATAACAATAAAAATTATTACAGAACAACAAAATTTTAGTATTTACATTACTCAGGTTCACTTCACCTACCAATTTACTTAAAGAAATAAATTAATCTTACATTTACCTCATTAAATCCCCATCAAATCAAAACAGTTCTTATATTGCAGAAATGAAGGTGATAAATACTGCACGTTACATTTTTGGGCCCATGGCAATTTTGAGAACAGCACAAAGATCAAATTTCACAAAATACATCTACGAAGTGAAATGTAGCTATCAAGAAAATACTGCATTGCATGTGACAGAAAGAAAGAAACAAACAAAAAATAAAATAAAATACAGCAATGCTTTGCATAAATGTGTACATAAACACATTTGTGTGCGCATAATTTTTTTATATTTGCTGAATATATAGCAAATCAGACAACCAATTACATAAAGCTTAACACAAAAAATTGGATAATTAAATGCTCTAATGCTTGGAAAATATTTGCCAGTGTACAATTCAGATTTAGAATGGAAAATAAATATGCCATGTTTACTTTATTATAGTAAAATTCATCATGGTAAGGGCGTATTTCATGTTAGCAATATAATTTCAATGCAATTCTATTATGAATTTGATAAACATTGTCATTATTAACACATGGGACACTTAAAAACATAAAACAGTTCTACTACAATAATGAAGAAACTAAAAGATAACCTACATTTTACTAAAAAATAATATCAACTGAGCCTCTAAATAATCGAAGTAGAGTCAAACCCCTGCTTAATGAACACATGATCATCTAATTAGGCTCAAATATAGCAACGGTATAAAAAAAATTCACAATATTCAATTAATGGCGTGAAATGCGCCTGGGACCGAGATCACCTCCCTTGCACTCTTTTGGGTCACTTCATCATTCAGCAGAAGTTTTCCTCTACAGTAAGATAATGTTTAATGAATTCATTCCTTTTCTTGCCAGGTTAAAACTTACCTTCATATCTTCCAACTCTGGTTAGCAAAATAAACCAAATCTTCTTGTAGTAAATTCTTCGGAATCCTGTTCCAACGATGACGTATGGTAAAACCAAAATTCTGTTTGTCTCAAGAAAACTTATATTTACAATTTTCAGAAAATAAATTGCTTACTTTTAACAATGTTTTGATGTCGAAGAGAATACGTCATGCAATTGAAAACATCTCTCTGCAAAGTCTGATTTTGTACCTTCATTCCATAGGAAAGCTACGAAGGCATTCAATAAAACCAGCGGACAATCAGTATGTGGTCCATTATTAAACATGATCTTTCACCGTCACAGATTCGTTAAGCAGAGGTTTCACTGCGGTTAAACCTAAAACTGTAGATATTATGAAAATATATACCTATAACACATGTTATATTTCAATTCACTTGTCAGGTTTCAAAAATTTTTAAAGAGCTGAGCTCTAATTGTAATTGTGATGTAACACACGTTACATGCTTAAACTTTAGCTATATGGTATTCCCATATATGTAAATACCACATGTTTTAGCAAGAAAAATACATATGCACATACACACACATTCACAGACACAAGGGTCAGTATCATACAGCAGCCATCTGCAACCATAAAGTGATACACCGATTGTAAATTCAAAATCAAAAAAAATATTCCAATTGGTTTATCAAACCAAATCTTCGTATCAATATTGCACAGACAATTCTTTACATCACTTGGGTATCAGCGGAAATACCTCTCTCCCCCAGCAACACTCCATTACAATGATTAACATATCCAAATACTTAATTAAGAACTGATAAAGCTATGCAGAAATAATTTAATTAAAAGAACACACGTAAAATTTTGGTACAGAACTTGTGATTCCAAAAGATACGGCCACCTCACACCCAAGTATATTACAATTACAACTGTGTCCATGACATGGCAAGGCCAAATCATCTTCCAAAACACGCAACGATACAGAGTTTCCTGCAGTGCTTAAAAGCCATTTAAAACAAACATATATCATTCACTGAATAAAAACAACATCTTGAAAAAAATTATACTTTTAGAAACCACTTTGTATAAGCATAAATGTACCTTTCAACTCTAGGTAACTTTAGCTCCGAATTGCAAATGCTGGTCATTCCCCTCCATTAATATTTGCTGTAATGATAAATTTTACAAGCCCTGACTTTTTAAATTCTCTCTCTAGAAGCAAAAAAACCACCTTTCATCTAACACTCAATGCAACAGAACACTCGAGATACAAACTCCACACAATAAGTAAGAAATCTCACTCAGAAGTGTAAATGCATACAACTAGAATAGAGAAACATGCAAGAAAATTGGCAATTGAGAGTAATGAAGAGACAAATAATGTTAAATAAATGACCAATCAGTGGCACAACTTCAAAAAACCCAACATAATTTTACGAAAGTGTCGAAGAAAACGAATGAATTTGTTAAAAGTACCAGTAAGGTAAATACACCAGTCTTTGAAATTGTTCCCGTTACTGACACTTCAGATGATATTAAGAGCAAATAATTTTCTCTCGGTGAAATCAGACTGGAAATCACCGCTCAAAGTCACGTTGATATTTCTAGCAATAGGTAAATTACTTGCTCCCTCCTTCACTGCAGACTATCTATGAATGAAAATTATGCCGTGTACAGGAGACTGACTTCACCTCATTTCACTGCTGTAATGCTTAAAAGCTCACATTTTGACAATACAGTGTCTAGATGCATTATTTTTAAGTGAACTATATTTAGTGGACAAGCGATGTGTTTAGGACCATTATTACACAGAGTGTGGGGCCAATACAAATGATGGGTACATGTAGAACACCATAAAAAAAAAATGCAGAGACAAAACCCTCTGAAACTCTTGGTTGCCAAGATACAAGAACATAAAGTACTGTCAAATGGGGCAATAGCCCAACCTGTTCCAGTAACAAAGAAAACTGATGGGGCCAGTCACAAGGAGATCATGGTTCAATGACAAGCAAAAGTAGCGGGTAGCACTCGTGTATTAGCAAACACATTTGGTTTGAGAGCAACGAATGGTATGCATATAGCGCATCTTACAGTACAGACAGCTGGGCACAACAAATTCGAAGACACCTTCACAGGTGAATGCTGCTCCACCCATCCACAAGATACATTCAAAAAAACCAGGATCACACTGGTGTTTACACACGAGCTGCTTGCAGCACTGAAGAAGAGGATATCATGAGGCACGGGGCCTTGGACCTGCATGTAATGGTACAGGTACAATTCATGGTCATGGAGGATGAAGTGGAAAATGTTATGATGGATCCACACTGAACTGCACAGGCCCGGTGCGACCACGTCCACAACGATCTCTTCAACTGATAGTGTCCGGCAAGTGTGCACCTCTATGCATTGATGGCATTAGTAGCACATTGTTTCCCCTCATTCTTTGGTCCAGCTGGTGAAACACGTCTCCATTTGGAAGGCACCTACATAATCCCCTCACTGCACCATTAGCTCTGTTACAACATGTACCAAGTATCAGGTACATATTGCAATACTCATTCAAGGAGTAATCAGCTTGAATTCCCCTTCTTCATTGATCATCACATTGTACAGCTCACACTGCATGTCGCCACAGTGTTGGCTCCTGGCGACCAAGGTATTAAGAATGCGCTTTCTTCACCTTCACTCACTGTATTCTTGGTCCTGACATCTCACTCCACGCGAAAATACTTTCACTGATGACTCCTTCCAGGAGACTTCGTCTCCACATTTTTGTTAAATTTTAAATGGCCTCCATCACTTTTCCACTCCTGGTATATTACCACATAACCTTATAAAATATGTGCGCACAGACTGAGTATCACTTCCTGAACATTAAAATCCTTGCTTCACCAATTATTGACAGTTCATTATCAATTACTATTAAAATAAGCTGTGTTGAATCACGTGAAAAATACAGAAGATAAATACGGTTTATGCGCCGAAGATGCCTGTTTTAACAAAAGTATTCAAAACGAGTTGTAACCAGTATTTAACACGTGTGTATTACTAAAACAAATGTGCATCAGTGTCTGGTATATTTAGTTTCAGATATGGCTCCAAACAGAAATTATTTGATTCAACAAATGGCGACAAACAATTCTAAATTATCTGCTCCAAACAATACCTCGACCTCCAACTATCACTTGGCATCTGCAATTCAGCTACCCCAACTGCTACAAATCTAAGTATCCTCGATACTTTCTCACGAAACCTCCCCTGAATTTTGCTCGTTTCTTTGTGCCCATCCGCTAAACCCCATCAGTCCAAATTCATGTACCAATTCATACACATATTCATGAAGTAAGTGTTAAGACTGGTGTGTTTACCTTACCAAAGTTAAATCTGCAAAGAATCACTTCAATCTGATTACTGTACTTTATTCACAAAGTACTTAACACATCAAATTTTCTACAACTTATATTTGACATGATGGCTTGCAATATTCTTATCTCTCAGCAGTCGTCAACTGCCCCGTAACACGAATTTAAGAAAGGATAATTAAAAGATTCACAACACCTAAACTGCAACTATTTCCCCCCAAAATCCTGACTTTAATAGGCTGTAAATGTAATTCCTCTAAACACTGGTCATAGTGTTAAGCACTGTTCTATTTCTAAACAAAACAACTTCACTCTTTCATTATTGTTAAACTGAGGAATTATAATTATTTTCTAAACCTAAGTAACACAAAACACACTACAATAATGATTTCTCAACACTGCCCCTTTGACCGAAGACCCTAAAACAATCAAATCCCATGAACAAAAAACAGATATTACATACACAAAATTCTACACCTATGCAATCATAAAAGACGAAGTAATACACGGCACCAGTATTCACATCTCTTAACTACAATGATTCCATTACCCCCCATGGAAGGTATTCCGAACCGACAAAGCCCTACAGCCGGCATTTACTGGGCTGAAGAAGAAATTAGACACAAAAGAAAATAATTTGGGAATTCTCACATTTTCAAAAAACTACTAAGCAAGCTAACCTAAAACAACAATCCTATAAAAATACAAATTTACTTGAGGCAATTCATCCAACAGTAAAAGGGTATTTTATTTTATAATAGAAAATAATTAGAATTATGGCTGGTGCCAAACCAAGAATTTCATGTGGAACCCTATTTAAGAAAGTAGCAATTTTACCTTCCCGGTGTGAATACATTAATGAACGTCACCATAAATAACCTAGAACTTTTTCAAAAGTACACAGTGTTAACTCAAGGAACAAGAACATGTAATTTTCAATACTGATGTTTGTTTTATATTACAACAAGTGGTGTTCAACTGTAGGGATAAAAACAACCCAGTCATGATACCATAAGCCTGGCTCTCAAAAAAATAAGGAAATTACGCTAAAATTCTAAAATCATTTATTTCTTACGCAACTAAATTTCTACAATTTCATAACATGTATGAATTTTTTGTATGTCTATGTTGATAGAAACAAACTTTCAGCACCACGGTGCTTTGGAAATTAAACCATTACGGATGGCAGTCTTCATCGTTGTATTTTTTTATAAATGTTTCCTTAAATAAACTGGACAGTGTTCTTTTTCAAGGACGAGAAAACACATAACAAATGACAAGTTCATGTGAAATAGACTGACATCATTTCCATGACAACAGTCTTTCAAATACAGTCCCTAATGGTGTTTGTACTCCTAAACCTGGATCTCTTGACGTAACAGTTTGCACAACCCTGAAGCCCCTTTTCATGCTTATTTAAAAATCCTGCATTATAATACTTCTACATAAACTCTTCCAATTTCTACTAAATTTCAATGAGACGAGTTAATTCAAAAGTCCTAATCTGTAGATGTGCAACGCCATGACAACAACATGGAGCATCGCAATGAACATTGTAAGAAGCATTAAGAGGGAAGACAGCAGACAGATGGGTCCAAGCTGACCAACTGCCAGGAGCTGCTATCTGTTTACTTCCGCTCAAAGGTTCAACTGAGAGGAAGGACATCGGCAGTAAGTTGTGAAATGCGAGGCAGGACCTCCAGATAAGCAACAGAACATCAAGACTTCCTTTTATCCCACAGGTAAACAAAACTTGTGCTGCCTATAAGAGACTTTGATTTAAAAATGCAAAATACACCATCTGCTGAGACGAAGCCTGAATATTCAGTGCTGCCAACATCAAAGCCCACCAACTTACTTCAACATTCTCTCTTACCCTACCATCTTCTTCACAGTCTTCAATATGTTTATTTTCCAAGAGCCTTCCTTGCAACAGAACTCTTTATCAGTTTCTTGTTTCCACCATCAGAGTTACATGATAAGACCAGCCTTCCCTAATGTTTGCTCCTAATGCAGTAGAATAAAGTAAAATTAAAAGGGTCCTGCACATTCCAACAGCCAAATATAGTGAAATGTCATTTAAAAAAACAAAACTGCAGTGACAGCACCACTCACTAATGTTTTAAATGGTTGGTAAAGGGTTACATTTGACCGCTCTTAAAATGGTAGGCATGCAACATGAAGAAACAAGTTCCTTGTTACTAGAGACACAGAATGGCACCACTTTAGGGGCACGTCGTATATGCAAAAGCAATTAAAAAAGCCAATATAAACATGGGTCTTCAGATGCTTCACCTTTGAGTTATTGCCCATTTAATTTTGGAAGGAGAAGGATAAAAAATAAAGTGTAAACCTGTCCGCAAGAAAGTGTTTATTCACAAATCGCTGATTCCTTTACAGATCACTGCTTTGACACAACAGAATCACAAAATGTTGTCCCTGTGTTTCTACACAGCGCACTGCATCTCTCCCTGAGGACTGTCACACGAGCTCAAAAATTCCAGGCATGTCACAAATGAACTCACATCTATCTTCTACCATCCGTTATAATTCCATTACACCTTTAACCGCCACAGCATACACAATACTTTATGACAGCTCCACAAATAAAATTCTGGTGGGTTTAAGTCCGGTGAGCTTGTGGGCCACGGCTCTAAAACGGTGTTCACTGACCCATGTTTACATATACATTTTTCATTTCTGTATCCCTGAAGTGGTGCCATGTATTTCAGAAACACCCTGTTTGAAGTAAGAACTTCCTCGTTATGTAACTGCTTCTCCTACTATCCACTTATATCCTTCTATCATACAAAATAATTAACCTTCATGGACAGAATTAATGGAGGTAATTTTGTTTCTCTATTCAAACAAATGCGGAAATTGCATGTCCAAAAAGACCTTCCTAGATCTTCATTCTGATCAACTTAAATAATTTTCAGCAAGCATTCTAGAACTCGACACTAGATGGAGTTGAGTCAGCTTCACATCTGAACGCATTACCTGTGGAAAAACATCTTCCAAACAACCAATGGACAGGAAGCTAAATTCAGCCCATTTATGTTTCTTCATTAAGCAGCCAGTGCACTAATGTGCACAGATCACTAGTTGTTTAACAAAGTTTCCTTGTATCTCAAAATATAAGAGAGACTATCTTGCATGGTCTCAAGAATCTCAGTTTGCAGAATGTTCAAAAAAGAACGCTTCTTTCAGAGATTCAGAGCAGATGACTGTAATGCAGTTATCAAAAAGATGTAAAATTATTGTATCTGCAGAAACAATAACATCGCCACACTTTTGGACATACGCGCATCAATCAAGTCTTCCTGAAACATACTCTCACCACATCTTCTAGTTTACTAATATGTTATTTCTACTGGAGATAAAAATTTGCATTCACCACCGGACATTATTTTAAAATGGACTTGCAAAGGCTCATTAAAAGTAACACACTCAATCGCACACGCGCACATATACACAAGCATGTTATTGGACTAAAAGTGCTTCCTGCGATTAAAAAAATTGTAGCATGAGAAGGTACATACTTTCAGTGAATTTCTTTACACATATCTAAAGCACAACCACAAACACTACAAACAACAAATTGAGAAAGTTGTTATTATTATAGGCACAGTTAGTTCTTTGCACTTACCAAGGGCATACTGTTCGGGGTTGTTCGTACTACTTGGTCGGACAAAGGCTTGACCTGGGTCTGTGAAAGCAAACAAAGATTTTGTCTTATTATTATTCAATATGCAAAAATAGTGAAGGATATAAATCAAAGACAGTAACCCACCCCTCTTCAATCCATTTCAAATTCCAGGGGTGTGTAATACTCATAAACATTACTGTATTTCTAATCACCTCCATGCGTGCTGCACGGACTTCCAAAATCATCTTTCTCAATTTGATAATCCTAATGACATTCAGCGAAAAGTATAATTATGGAGCTGCTCCTCATGCAACCACCTCCAGCCTCTTATCCCTTCATCCCCTTACTGTCTCCACTACCGCAAGTGCCCGACAGTTGGGGGCACACTCCTCTGTCCATTCAACGTACATTCAATTTTATTACTGCATTTAAAATCATGTAAACTGTGCCAAAGGTACAAGCTACAATATAGCGTAATGTAAACATTTTATCATAATTTTATCTCCTGAGGATTTTTAACCACACTAGTATTCAGTTTTATCCTCATAATACCACCACCTGAAGATGGTCCGAGTTACAGACCAAAACACACAGTGGAATATGAAAATAAAATAAATGGGAATAACTTAAAAAATAGTTTCTGAAGACAGATCCAAGTTACTTTTTAAATATCTACAGCACAACTGATAATGGCGTCAATATTTAATTTTCACATGTGATATAATACAGTTGTGATGACAGTACTATAATCTTTGTCATTCATCCCAGACACTTCAACAAGGATGGAGGCTTCGCTTTCAATTAGTATTGGTACCTAGCGACAAATGTCTGAGCAATACAGAGACGCACAATCTGAAATCAAGGCCAAGCAAAGCACTCGACTCTGTTCACTAGCTTCACACTAAGATTCACATACAGGCTCTGAGCAGATTCGTACGTGGGACAATAAAAGCACAGGTACATCATAGCCCTGATGATGGGGACACAGATGGTCCGAGAAACATCAGCGACTTTTGAACAAGATAACCTTGTTCCAGCATAAATAATAGAAAATTACATCCGAATTCAAGAACAGTCTTACAGTGCAGCAATTCCTCGACATATAAAAGAGCAACACCTTTGCACGGATTCCATCTGTTCGAAATACGGTAGGCCTCAATGAACTTACCGCAAGACAATGTCAACACCTGGACCAAATTTATACAAAATTATTCCAGCAATTAAATAATGGCTCTATCTTATCCATATGCAAAGGCAGAATAATAACTTTTAATTTTATTTTATTTCAACTGGAATAAGCACAATGATTTGTAACTATTCTGATGATGACCTAAACACATATAAGTACGGATCCACACTTCTACAGCCCATGCCAGTAAGTGCATTTAGTATTTTAATTTGACATTCCAATAAATTCATGCAACATTTAAACATGACTGTATGGCAAAACACTTAGTGTTTTGTCATATGCGATAAATTAACACAAACTATATTTCTTTTACATATATGTGTGACATAAATACATGTTGTAATGATGGGTTTACTATTTGTTCTTGCAAGTTTTAGACGACACATTTTCAGACCATGAAAATTTTCAATTAAAAATATTATACTGTGGTTACTGTTGGTGCTCGTAATGCTGGAAAAACTGATGGAAGGAGCGAGTAAAATCTTGCTTGCGAAAAGACCTGACTAAGAAATTAACTGAAATGTGCCTCTCTTCGTAACACATCCTACAGTGAAAGGACAAGAATTAAAAATATGAAAGGCTATGCTACTAACAAATCAGACACCCATTTCATGCAACACTGCACAGTAACATCAAGCACTACGCATGCATCAAATCACCTTGAGAGGACGGTCCAGGAGTGGGTTCTGGCTCTTCCTTCACGTGTTTTGAATGTAATGCTGGTACTGCTTCCTGCAACAAACAAAAATACAAATCTGTATATTAAAACTTTTCTGAAAAATCCTCGGGGTTATTAAAGAAACCACAAAAAAAAACATATTTACATAAGATGGCATCACGCCTATAAAAACTACAGACAATGTTATTTTATTCTGCTTTTCCCCAATATAATCCAGCCTAAAATCACATATTCAGGCACAATCAATTCCTATGATGAAGAGAAGGAAAAAGCCAGGAAAGAGAAACACCTCACATGGAATGTGCCGAGCCTTAGCATGGAAGCGCTTGAAATATGTCAGGGTGGGTCTGAAAGAGACAAGCCCACATAGCGTAGCAATATTCATTCATCCACCGAGGGATAAAGATATGACAAGGTCTTCTGGATGACTGGTAGATGTGAAACGATGCAGTGCAGAATAAAGACCACATAAAACACTTCACACTACAGAGTCAACAGATAAACATTCCTCGTCATCAAAAACTGACTGACTGACTGGCCGACAGCAAAACCCTCGCAGTCAGCATGCCTGATGATCCAATCCAGACACTGGGAATCAAGTCGGCATTATGCAGAAATGCAGGGTAGTTATCACTACCATGTGAATCATAAATAACAGACCATTCAAGATGGACTTCCATGCTCACAGAAAGCAAGGACCTAAGTGGATGGGGTTCCTGATCCCAGGTACAGGTGTCTGCTCATATGTCTAAGACGGATTATCAGAAAATCAGTGGATACATCTGGAATCACTCTGTCACTTCCATTGCTCAGGACAGACCTCCGCAATGATTTTTGTAATTGGATCGCCAATACTGCAGCTTTAAACGTGGCGCTTCTCTGGGTCAGTTTCACCGCAAATGCCACGGGCCAGGCTAGATGTGCATCATTACTGTGTGTGTCGTAATCCTCAGCCCATGAGACTTGGAGTGTAGCAGCACATACAGACATTCTCATACATGTTGGAGGCTGAGCTAGGGACGATGGGCATCGCCCTGATGACGGAGGCAGTATGACCTCTGAAACGTTGGTTAACATCGACCAGACTACACGGCGTAACAACCCAGAAGACAGAAATCTTCAACAGTAAATAAATCACCTTACTTATTCTTTCGACTGTTCATGTAAGTTAGTCCCTCAATCTTCTATCCATTGGGTCACCATGCACCTTTACACAATAACCCAATTTTAATTTTATAGGGCTACATCTACACAATTTCTGTTTCACTTAAATATTTTTTGTGACTGCCTGTACACTTAGATAATACAATATTTATAACAATGTCTTCCTAAATGGAAGAAAATTATTACCTGTCTTGCATGTGACAGGCTGCACCAAACGTTTTTGAGAGCCACGTGTGGCCTGAGTTCTACAGGTTACCAACTACTGTCCGTAACATATTATGACTGTCCGAGTGCCTAAGCCACTTTGACCTACATGAGTGTACTTGTCTATTGTCCAGGCATCACTCCTAGACCTGCACGTAGGGACAGCGAGAAGAAATCAATCAACTTCAATTTCCCTGCTACCCGTTTAGATGCCCGAGTTGGAAGTCACTTACTGGGCCTCAATTATGTATGCAATCCATATATTGAAGCAGAAAACTGTTGCTGCAGATGACTCATAGTTTAGGTACTTACGAATATAAGCCATATTGTAAGGTAACGCGGTGCCTGATTTATTAATGTGATAATTTACGTCACTTTGGCCAATATAATTTGTTTAAAGAATTCATTGCAGTACATTTTAAACAATCACCAACAAGTCATAGGCACCTCAATGGGGTATCCACTCTCCCCTTATAACAGCCTTCTAGCAGGAAGCCATCAGTTCCAGTCTGATGAAACTGCATCCAAACATCAAATCCTCCAAGTAAATGGAAATAAATTGCCAAATACTCTTCCTGCATATCTTGGGCAACTAACACCCAGAGACTTCCTGGGGTATGCCGTCTACAGAACATCCACCCACACAGACAAATAAATTCTGTTTCCTGCTTTGCTGCAGTCTCTGCCAACACAGACTTCTCTGGGTGGCTGAGACTTGTCTCATGTACTGAATATTGTGTTTTACCATCTCATTCAGTCATGAAATTCAGTGATAAATCACCTTACTTATTCTTTCGACTGTTCATGTAAGTTAGTCCCTCAATCTTCTATCCATTGGGTCACCATGCACCTTTACACAATAACCCAATTTTAATTTTATAGGGCTACATCTACACAATTTCTGTTTCACTTAAATATTTTTTGTGACTGCCTGTACACTTAGATAATACAATATTTATAACAATGTCTTCCTAAATGGAAGAAAATTATTACCTGTCTTGCATGTGACAGGCTGCACCAAACGTTTTTGAGAGCCACGTGTGGCCTGAGTTCTACAGGTTACCAACTACTGTCCGTAACATATTATGACTGTCCGAGTGCCTAAGCCACTTTGACCTACATGAGTGTACTTGTCTATTGTCCAGGCATCACTCCTAGACCTGCACGTAGGGACAGCGAGAAGAAATCAATCAACTTCAATTTCCCTGCTACCCGTTTAGATGCCCGAGTTGGAAGTCACTTACTGGGCCTCAATTATGTATGCAATCCATATATTGAAGCAGAAAACTGTTGCTGCAGATGACTCATAGTTTAGGTACTTACGAATATAAGCCATATTGTAAGGTAACGCGGTGCCTGATTTATTAATGTGATAATTTACGTCACTTTGGCCAATATAATTTGTTTAAAGAATTCATTGCAGTACATTTTAAACAATCACCAACAAGTCATAGGCACCTCAATGGGGTATCCACTCTCCCCTTATAACAGCCTTCTAGCAGGAAGCCATCAGTTCCAGTCTGATGAAACTGCATCCAAACATCAAATCCTCCAAGTAAATGGAAATAAATTGCCAAATACTCTTCCTGCATATCTTGGGCAACTAACACCCAGAGACTTCCTGGGGTATGCCGTCTACAGAACATCCACCCACACAGACAAATAAATTCTGTTTCCTGCTTTGCTGCAGTCTCTGCCAACACAGACTTCTCTGGGTGGCTGAGACTTGTCTCATGTACTGAATATTGTGTTTTACCATCTCATTCAGTCATGAAATTCAGTGCCAACAGATATTAATATCTGGATCAGCACCGCTTAAAGAGAAAACCTCTGTGCCATTGCCTACATATATAAAAGTAATTCAGCCAATTACCACCATGCTACGGCAATCAGCAAGCAAGTCTCACATCAACACCTTGTGTACTATCATGCATCGACATAAAATTTCAATACATTATTCCACTAAAGAGAAAACAGGTAACACTCATATCATACAGACAGGGACAGACACGTGTCAAGAACACACACAAAAAAAAAATTCTAGCTTTTCAACAACGGGCAAGGACTCACTTGTGCGCAACTTCCGACATTTTAACACACAATGTTTGTATGTAAAGTGGCAGGCTTTTGTAAAAAGAGTGATGAAATTTTGGGTTCCATAACATGGTGTACTTCTTGACTAAATGAGCAACTTAGACGCTAAAACAGAAATATCATCCACGGAAGTATGACAATTAAATTACCTTGAAATTCAACATAATCCAGAGTTATTTTACAATAGCTAGTAAAAGTGATTCTCTACAAACAAGTCCATTTCACGACATGCAAGCCTGAGCAACAAATCTGAGGCTCTGGCTATTTCCAAACCTTAGAAAGTTGCCGAGTTCATGAACACAGAAAATCCAAAAACCTAGACCAACGTAAAAGTAACAAGAAATGTGAAAAGGTTCTGCTCATAGGCAGCAGTCACGGTACAGAACTGCATGAGCAGCTTCACTGAATCCTTTGGGAAGAAAATCTTATAAGCATATTCAATCATAATGCACGCGTACATGGAAATCTTGTAGGGGATCTTAAAAAATTAAGCGGGAATCTTACCAAAGACGATCACGTATTTTAGCGGGAGGACCAGGCAGGCAACAGCCTTCAATTACTAAACGCAGGAGGACAATATTGCCAAAAACAGCAGGCACATTAACGCCGGATTTCTTGGCCTGGTAAGACAAGACTGGCTTCACACAAACAGGTGGATGAGTGTGAATATGAGGTATGAACGTGTTTTGAAGTCCCACATTCAATCGACTGATGAATAATCTTTGGTTAGGTATGATCACACTAGACACGGACTGCACCTTAATCCTAAACGTAAAAGAATGCTTGTGCTGACAAGATTAGGTGTATGCCAGATAACATTAAGATTGCTGTGATCATAGGTGCAAGATCGAGGCTAATTTTTAGGATAATATCTGAATGCAAAACTAAATATGTAACAGACAGCCAATCATCAACAAACTATTTCTGAACTTAGAATTCAGTAATAACAATCTTTTGGCCCTATCAGAGCATCAGAGGCCTGTCAAAATAAACTAAGAATTATTAATTTCTGTTAAAAGTATACACTCATCCCATATTCTCTGTTTAACTGAGCACCATTTGAAACTACCTGAAATTTTACAAATTAATCTTAACAGTTACACTCTTGGAGCCAACTTCTGTACAAAATCTGATGAGAGTTCAAAATTTAATCATATAGATAGTACACATCTTTGTACGAAACAAAATGCAAAACTGCTGTGCTACAAAACTGTAATCTAATAAATTTTCTTAAATATATGTTCTACCTACACACATACCACCCACAGGAGATCCCAAGCAATTCTTAAATAAGTCACATTACATTGTAAATTGTCTTTACAAACCTAAAGCTCAATTTATTATCTGTGATGACATAAATACAGATCTTCTTATTGAAAGTCACGGCAGACAAAGTCCGGTTTCCGTATTAACGTCATTTAACCTCACATCAAATGTAAACTTCATATCAAGAACTCAAAATTGCCCAAGCTCCGCCATCAATAGTTCTTATACAAAGTACTAGGAAGGATCATTATTCAATGAAACCAATTAAAAATGGACTGAATACAATGATCAATGATAAACAACATAAAACCAGTCGCCAATAATTAAAACTGCGAGAAGCTGACTACACTAATATATAATCTTACTATAAATTAATTTACAACCTAACCACAAAATGAAAATTAGGAATTAGTATACAATAGTCACGGTATTGATTTGAAGTTTATCATTTTCCTAAGATTCTTTTTAAAAAGATTCCCTACCAACAAAGAAAAATGAATTCAAAGCTAATGAGTGCGTAAGTAAAAGTATCAAAATACTGTGCAAGCATAAGCATTGTCTTCGCAAAACAGCAACTACCAAGTAACAAAGATTTAATATAAAAATACTGCAAGTTTTTAACTCGTGTCATTAAAGGGACAAAATGTATGCATTACTACAAACAGATATTAGGAAATAATAATAAATAAAAAGTTTTTAAAAAATATAAAAGATTAAAGAGGTAAACATTCCTCACAGGAAGAAAACTTTTTTTTGGCCAAAACCTTTAATACTGTATGTCTATCTTTTTGCAACAGACACAGTGAGATGATGACAATAAATCATTTAATCAACTCAGACACAAAGCAAAAGAATTTAAAGCTTTTGTTTCAGCAATGGATCACAGTAATGACACAAGCAATACTGCTCAATCATTAATCATCAACCCAAAACATGAGAGAATATTTTGAGGTGGTCAGAGAACTAGCCATTTTTAAAAGTTATGGCACAGTTACATGAAAAGATTTGATTTTGATTATGCGTAAAGCCATAGGATCTGAAGCTGCACTGGACTAAATAAAAGGGGCTCCAGATATTGCCGGAAACAAAGCAGGTTCGATGGGTAGAATGTATCAAGAAACTGACAAACAAAATCCCGATCTCACCATCTCACGTTGAACATCACTTCAGCATCCATAGTCACTTAGAAAAATTTTAAAGCTGGATCATGTTATGTAAGTTGTGGCAACAGTTATAAAAAGCTTCTTTTGATCTCATGGACTTAATCATCTCCAGTTTCAATCTCTTTGTTGAAAATTGATGCTGAACGTTCTTTTAGTTAGGATGTTAGGAAATAGAAATTTTTCACAAATGAGAAGGGCAAAACTGTCACAGAACTAGGTGATAAAGAGAGCTACTGGCTGCCATGTAAATATCTTAGAAACCAAAATTCAAGGCCAACAAAAACTCAATTCTGATATGTTTGGGGCTGTCAGAGCTTTTGAAATAAAGCTAAACTATTTCAGACACAGATTAAAATGTTTTCTTCCTGTGATTTGCTTCATAAGGATGAATCAGTATACATTCTCTTCACAAGAGTTCATGTTGTAGAACTGACATATTCCTTGGCCGAGAATTTTAAAATGAGACACGACTACTTTTGTAGCCACACTACAAATACACCATCCTCCACTGAAGTCAGTGATATTCCAGAAAAATCACAACTCGAATTAACTGAGCTGGAGTTTGACTTAATTTTGCATCGTAGTTTCAGCCAGGAAGCTATAATTACCCTCACACGTCTTTACTACTATCTCGGATCTCAGAATTACGTAAGTTTGGACAAAAATTTGGAAGGAGTATATCATAGCACACGTCCCGCGCCATAGCCGCGCGGTCTGAGGCATCATGCTTCAAACCGGCGATACGGAATGCGCGCTGGTTCGAGTCTCGGGGGGGAAAAGAAATTTTCTCATGAGCTTTCGACCGGTGCCAACCCAGCATCGTGAGGAAATTGGGGAGCTACAATCCGGTCATGAAAACTAGCAATGGCTGGGGGTTCGTCGTGCTGACCACACGTCACCCTATATCTGGTTGGATGATCGTTCACCTCTGCTTAGGCGTGTGAATGTGAGGCCAGCAGTCAAACTAGTCGGCTTTGGCTCTCTAGAGCTGTTACGCCACGGATTTAATTTTAATATCATAGCACACACATGTTAAACAAAACAAAGTTTTGTTCAAAAAATCACTTATGTGAATTTACGTATAATTAAAACTAGCATTTCAAAAACAGAATAAATGTTAATTCTCTAGTGGAGCAAAGGCAGGCTCAAGTTTTACACTAATAATATAAATTTAGGCTATTTTTATTGCAATTCTGTTCTGTTTTAGTTACAGTAGTGATATTTGAATTCTCAGACACTTGTAGCATGTTATATCTCTCAATATGGCTTGCCTACATAAATGAGTGAGCATCAATTTTATAATAAAACTATTTTCCTTTGCGTATGACCTGCCAAATAAAAATAATCCACACACTTTCTGGGGACAGCATATTGAAATTCAGAACACTATTCTAGAAATCACTAAATGTGAACTTCAATCTGTGTCTCAAAATTCACTGATATAAAATACACTTGGGTGCGGGAGGTTACCACTTTTAGCTATTGTAAATAAGTTTATATTAAAAAACCAATTCAAACCTGGATGTATTCTGCACAGACTCAGTCTGTGGTATTATACAAATTGTGAAATGCGCACAAACATGAAATTTTAGTCATCTTCACTATAGTAAGAAAATGATGTTCTACTTTTGCAGACTACAAGTATCTACTACATAATGGGCACACATTTCACTTCTGGGATGTGAAAATATGTCTTTCAGATGTTGCAATGCTAGTCATGCACTACAAATCTCAGTAACTCCAGATTTCTTCTCCATCCAGTAATTTGTTATTGCACCTCCAGGATATAATTTTTCACATTTTCTTCTCACTTCTGTGAACTACCGTATTACACAGATCAGCAGACAGCGGCAGTGGGACGACCCACAGGTCTCTTTCGCCACGGAGTAAGCCAGACATGAAGTGGACTCGTTCTTAGGTACATAGCCTTCGCAATTTCACTATTACGAGTCTGTATATACCACCCTCATGACTATCTCCACACCAGACACTGTTTTGGGTGACCCAAGGCCCAGTGTTGAATGGACTGCTCTATACAGCGTGACATGATTCAAAGGTGATTTTAAAATCAGTTTCTATTCATACAAATTCTTAACTTCCTTTTTCTTCTTCTTCAGTGTTCTATGAATAAGGATTTATGGTAAGATTCCATAGATTGGGGGGAGGGGAGGCAGCCCATCGCAAGGCCACTAACTACACGGCAGAACAGAATGCGGAACGACAAGGACGCATATCCGTGCCTCAAGTGGGATTTGAACCCCCGCCATCCCAATGTCCAAAGCAGTGCATGCCTCAGACAGAACAGCCACTGTACCTGGCTCCAATAACAATCTAAAAGTAAAAATTACGCACCACAGCTGACATTGCAGAAGTGTGAAAACTTGTACGATTGCCAAACAATTAACTTCCTTCATAAAAAGAGGGGAAACTTCAGCAACTAATCCCCTCAATAACAGAGTTCCTCATCATTGGCCAGACTTTACCTTTCACTCAGGTCACACGTAATTTAAACATTCAGGGCAAAAAAGGCAAAAGGCAGGAAATCAATATCGGCGCATTGGATGTGCACATACATTCCACAAAATAACAGAGTCGTAAAACTTTGATTGAAATGTGTTAAGCAATTTCAGCGATACTTCCTTACTTCCAGCCAACTCGAAGCTACATATTCACCTGTACATACATTTTTCTTTTTTCTGCACTGAATATACCAACAAATGCCAATATGAAACAATCAAAGCCACACTTTGCTACAGTCCACTGTATTACTAATCACACTGAATCTCTCAACTGCAAAGACAATATTTTGGTAACTGAATCAGCGGACAATATTCGTCTCCCACAGCTGCGCATCACATCTTAGGAGCAGTTCAAGTAACTATGCGTGGCAGTATCACACCACTACACTGTTAACCCCAGCATTAACCTTTTAAATACCTGCAGCCAACTTGAGTGTGAACAGAATTATAAAGGCCGCATAAAATACCAGCTTTCACATCTCAAGCAATCCACTTTGGTAAATGCATGACTCACCTTGTTTGGCGCTTTCCCTTCTTCTGTGGACGACGTGTTGGGCCCAGGACCTGACCCATTCTCACCATCTGATGGTCTCCTGGATGCACCAGAATTTGTGGCTGGTGAATGCTGAAACTCCATGCCCATCTTCACCTCCAGCAACTCAGGTGATCCTTGCGCAACCAAAGAATCTGCGGACGGCAGTCTAGGCGAGTTTTCGGCGTCTCCATTTCCATCTATTGCAGATTGGTGCCTGCTACTTGAGCCAGAGGAAGATGTAGCACCTTCTGCAAGACCAGGCACTGTAGGGGCTCCACCACTACTCCCAGACAGTTTTCGTGGTCTTCCACGTTTTCTTTTGGGTGCGGTTAGTGCCGAACCCAACAACGGGTTACTGGAGGTGGCAGAAGAGGCTGAAGGCATTGGGATGCTACGTTTATGAGGGGATGACGTGGGATGGATCCTGTGTAGGTGAGGCGGAGGAGGCGTGTGTGTAGTCACAACTGGGGGCGGCACAGATGACAGGAGGGAAGACGTTATTGATGGAAGGTCACACTTTTCCTCATTTACCTCTGTCAGTCCTTTTATCCTCAGGCTCTCAGCAACTTTGAGGAATGCGGTTAACCTGTCCTGATCCACGCTTACCTCTCCCCGATACATAAAGTCCAGTAAACTCTTCATATCGCAGTATGGTACATCTTTCAGGATAACAATTGGATGTTTGTCAGGATGCCCTATAAATAGAGCTTGGAAATATGGGCTGCATGCTGACAGGACCATCTTGTGGGCACGGAGTAAACGACCCTCCGCTGCAAGCGTGACATCCACGAAAGATTCATCTTGTAGTAACCGATCGAACACAGATAATAAATTTGACTGATGGTTGTTCCAACGCAGGCAGAACCGCTGTGATGACAGTGCTGACGTCATGGTTACCGATGTTGGCTGCTAGCAGGTGGCACTGTGGCTTTTCCAATCCTCATCCAAACTCCTGTCAAAATATTTGAATATTCAGAATTAGTGCGAAGTGCAACGGGCGAATTATCAAACTGAAACACCCTATGAATCACACAGGTGGCAACAATTACGCCTAACACATATATCATGGCCAATTCTTTAACTAGTCACTTGAAAACGTTTCAGATATCAATATCATAAATAAACTGCACCTCACGGAGATCAAGAATATTGTGAATCCTTTTAGAATTCCACCCTTTCTCGTCACTGCCAACCCAGCCCTTCCGCCATGTTGCTCTTATCATAAGCTCTTTACCCCACCCTCCCCTCCCGCGGCGAGACCTTTTACGCAACCCTTTTCCCCCTGGCCTAGTTGATTTAACGGGAAATACTCGGTTCTATTTCCACTTGTAATAAAATAAGAACACTCCGTCTTACGCAGTTCAAAGTGAACAATTCGATTAAAATATAGCAGTAATAAAACTGTACTGGCGACGACAATTTTCCGAATAATATTGATTTTCTTTCGGGGTAAAAAGAAGTCGTCGACCCTACTGCGTATTTTCAATCCTGTAAAATCTCGGATAAAATCAATAATATATAATGACACGTACAATTCATCGTATCAAAGTGATAAATAATATATTTTTCGAACAGTTCTACTTTACATACCATTACCTGTGCATGTTTGCAGCCTTGGCATCGACGAGGGATGAAATCCTTTACTAGGATCGAAATACTTCACAGCGCTTCAAGACGCCATGTCAGCAAGTATCCACTGGTTGTAGGTAAAACCCGGTGGACCCCTGTCCGTAGTAGTGGAAACGGAAAACGTGGCGAGTGGAAGTGGGGTTTTCGATTGTCGTTTATTGTTGCTTCATTGTTTTAACTAAAATTGCATCTTTTAAAAAACCCAAATGTTACACGTCAAAGTACGAAATAAATTGCTGCCCGCTGTTGTATAAAATGAATTTATACATTTATTTACCTTCGATCAAGTTCTGAACCTATCTTCAGTATTAAAAAATATTAACTTTTCACCATCTGTGACCCCCAAAACATTTCACGTAGCAATAATATCAGACTTCAAAATCATCCATTACAATATGGCGACATTTTCTTTTAAGAAGTTGGAAAGCCCGTGCGAATAGAACTGAAAACAAATAAAAGGGGATGAAACTTGTTGGAATGTGGGTTTCTCATTTCCATTGCCGTGTATAAAAGAAGTGAGGGATGTATCTTCCGCTGTCACTAAGAAGAAAAAATATACGTAACGTTGTGCCGCAACAGAAATGCGGCCTTGAGGCATAAATGGGGCGGGGGCCACAGAAGAGGGCTCCACGTGTGTAGTGGCTAGGGCAGCGTGGGGTGTTTGACCCCTTACCAACTCACGTACGTACGTACAGCGTGAACGGCTATATCAGTGTCGTAACATTGAAAAGGGTTTGGCCTGGCCAACAACCCCGACTACAAAAATACACATAAGCTACTTCAAGCGCACACAAGTTCTTGTCAGTGGAAGTTCCGTATTTTAGTGACACTTTCTCCTTCGGAAGTTCGTTGTGTGTTTGAGAGAGTGAAGCCGCCCCCCAATTTAAGATTATTTTCTTTCCCATAATTTTACATATCGCATTCAGCGAAGAGAGATGCTGTATTGAACGTTTTAAAGATGGCTGAAAGGCTATTGATCGGAATGAAATCGGTTCGTCTTGGTACAGACTCAGTTCTCAGGAACGAGATCCAAAACTCACAGCGGCATTGAGGCAAACGTGAGAATGCTAGCAGAAGGGGCTTGTGAAGGAAGTTGGTGTATTATGAGCTGATTGAGGGGGCAGACGCAGATACCAACTATCAAACACGAGAGATAAAGGCCTATTGATAAATAGCAAATAAAGGATGGGATCGAAGCCTGCAGAAAATTCACGCCAAACCTCTAAGAATTCCTCCGCTTTCGTGCACGGGTTAGGTTAGGTTAAACGAGAACACCCGAAGCCCATTGGCGGTGGCACAGACTGCGATTTTGTCTTAGAACACAGAAATAGCGAGGAGATCGAAAAGGGCGCACTTCTACATGCAATAAATTTGCGCATTACAAATACGTTTCTTTCTTGAGATAATAAAATAAACTGTCATCCCGATGAAGGAAAAACGGGATTCACCTTTAAGTAAAACGATATCGCAAGCTTCGACCCCCCATCCCCC
>NW_019060858.1:61505-71519 GCF_000696155.1 Zootermopsis nevadensis
TCACTACCTCACTCTTAATAGATAAGCCGATTAAACTTGTCTTCGTCTGTCCACGTCATCTCGTTTAAAATCCAAATATTTCAGTTAAGTTTAAAACTGCTGGACGAGGCTTTTGAAAGGTCGAACAGATCGAAGCAGATTCATCTGGCTCGGACTAAAGTAGTGACATGACGCTGAAACAAAGTTTTGTGAAAATCAATCAGTTGTTCGGGAGGGCGCACACACACACACGTCATAATATCACAAGTCCACGTGTAAGTGTGCGTTCATGAAAGTAGGACGAAGATCGTATCCTCTTGCGAAGCGGAAATCTTGATTAAACAATTTCTAACTAAATCAAAAACTCAAAATTCCATTGAATTAGGAAAGGAAACATATCTTTAGACGAAGCAAACTTTCTATGAAAACTTTCGTCAAATTTTCTCCGTTGCTATGCGATCGTAATTCCGCTCCCTGGCAACTTTTAATGCATAAAGCGATCGCCTCTAGTCAGAGGGAATACATTCATAAGATTTCGGTAACTTTGTTTTGGTCAGTGGGAGAAAATGTTTGTTGTAATAAGAATAATCGCTTTGGCCAAAGAATTTGTTAATCTGCGGGCTGACAGTGAAACTGTATTTCCGTGAATCGATTTAAAACGCCCGCATCACCGTTTTGCTCCATACGGGCTGGAAGATGTCGCAGTTTGCAGCAGCAAGTAATCTCGATCGATGGCTGCTCGAGCCACGCAGGTTCTGAAACTATATTTTATGGTGACCTAGTAATATTTCTCGGCAACACAAAAACGTGCTGATTTCCGGAACTAATTCGGTTTTCGAGGTCAGGGCGCATTTGAAAACAAGATAAGAATTACAAGCAGATGCAAATAATTTCATCCTACAATTAAAAATACTTCAGAATCCGCTTTCAAAGCTTTTGTCAAGGTTACAGAGTTAAAATATTTACACTTGGGATTGAACAGAGTATTTTGAGAAAAGGCAAGTTGTGTTAAAATTTAAATTATTAAAAGTATTTTTCCAGCTTTTATTCACAAGCTAACAGACGCTGATTTTGTCAAGGCATTCACCTTATGGACCCCATCATCTGCCAGAAGAAAATAATCAACACCCAAAATCCACATTCCTTTAGTATCCATTTTAATATTATCCTCCCTCCGCAACCTGTGGACGCGCCATGCCGTGCGATCCTTCGGGTTCCAAAGTAGCCAAGAATCTTTTTGATCAGCTAAGCGACCACAAGCGTCTTAAGAAGAACTCTGTTCCGTGGACTTACACGCATATTTAACGAGAGAACTACAAAAGTTTTTTTAAAAGCGTCAATCTTTTTTTTAAAACAAAACGCAGAGTGCATTTTGGTAATCTTCTTCCACTCTCTGTTTTCAGACGTAACATCTGAAGGCAAACAAACAGCCACCCTCCGTGGCAAAGGAAAATTGTTGTGCAATAAATGGTTCGTCATGAATTTGTGTTTGTCCTGTAAAAATGATGGAAATTTCCCGCACGCGAAACAAAGAAAACTTCATAGTCGCGGGTCTCAGGGAGAAGAGTCCTGGATACAGGAAAAGATTGTCCCTGATGTCAGCGAGGAGTGGATCCGGTGCAGACGAATGACAAGACGACACAACAAACATCCGGCCCTCTCATTCAAATTCGACACGTGGCAGACCATCGGGAAAACCTGTGTCCCTTGGATCCTTTACGTTTAAAATTATCTTAAAATTCCCTTCTTGGCCTCCCACCAAAAAAATCTGCATTTTATATCCGGGCATTCTCTGGTGAGATCGAACAGAGTACCTTCGGAAAGAAGTCCAGCTCTCGCTGGCCCTCAGTCTTTTACGAGAACTTAGCGACGAAACCTCCAGACCATGATTTCAAGTCAATGTACCAAAACAGATACAGCATTATTAAACAATCCTGAAACATAAAAAGAAATTTCTGAGAGAAAAATACAGAATTCTCTTGTGTGCTTCTCGTAACCTGCTCTTGGCATCGACAAGTTTTGGGAGTGGTCGTGGCCTACTTTAAGCATTTCTTCGGCGTCTTTATGAATAGTTTCGGGGTAGGATTCGAACTTGCTACGTCCGGACTCCGTGACACTTATCAGCGTTACTTCGTTGTTTGATTCAACACTGTATGAAATGATTCATAATCGCAAAACGAGCAACCAGACTTCCAGAGTTCACAGCGAACTAAGTATTATCAGACAAACTCGAAGATACATTTTTTACGATCTCCTTAAGACTTTCATCTTCAAACAAATAAATCTCATGACGAAAATCGACATGTAAAATTGCTCTATTGGACTTTGCCCATCGCCTAAATTATAAAATAATAAAATTACGACGTTTCGGAGGCTATACTCTGCTTCCGCCTTAAGGTAAGAAAGGGACGATGACGGAAACCCTATCTGTTCAGCCACTGGTTGAGCTACCCTGAGGCCAGCGAAACGTTTGCTGTCGTCTGCTCTCCAAAAACACGAACATTAAAATAAGAACTACGGAAAATGTTGTCTTTTGGTTCATGTGCCTGTGACGAAGCTTGAATTTTTGGTCCAGCTGCGTTTTAGACAAGATTACTCGGGAGGAGACCAACTGGAGACGCGGAGGTTACAAATCAGAATGTGCAATAAACGTTGTCACGTTATGTATGTGGGGCGTGGAGGCAAACCCTTAGAGCCGCGGTAAACTAAGGATAAAGACCGTGGAGATGTGCGCGACAGCTCCACGCATTCTCAGCCTCCGCACTCGAGTACCCACTGGCTGGGCCTCAGCACGACGGTGCCAATGTCGGGAATCCATCCCTGGTCGACCGGCCCACAGCCTCGGCTTTTAGTCGTGTTCACGCAAAAATTTACTTCAAGTTCTCCTGTGAAATGACGTCCTCTGGAGTCAGCCCTGGAAACTTTTCCCTCCATTTACGAATTTTAATAATTACGCCGGCGAAAATTGTCCTGAGAGCCCCCCTGCACTCTCAGCACGATGCACACCCCTCGAACAAAGACAGACGAAAGATTGTTCACCTTCTCGTAACAGTTCGCAGGCAGGAGCTTCCACGTAACGCGACTGGCCCGTGACCAGCGTTGCGTAACCATCTGTTTGGTTTGCCCGCTCACCAGAGACCTTCGTGAAGCCACTCTCACGTCGTTACAACTTCTGTCTCGCGATTCGCGAATAGCTACCGACCTGGGTGGAACGGGGTTTGGGGGCTCATCATTGGAGGAAGTTCAGATTGCGCTGTGCCCGGTAGTGAGACAGTGTGGTCCAGGAGGAGTTGGACATGCCGCAGACGAACCTACTACCGCCATCTTCAGTGCAGAAACGTAAAAAAACTATTGCTAAATATCTTAAACAACCTGTGGGTAGAGTTCCACGATAGCAATTCTTTTACATAATTATTTAAGACCTTGCAAGAAATGAATCTTCAGTTCAGAGACACACTAAAGAAACTTACTCTTTGGTGCCGAGTCCTTCCTGAGAAGCTGACAGTCGCTGAGCCACTCAAAAAATCCCCAACATTTTGTGGAACCCGAAGGTTCATTACATTGTCCACAAGAGCCCGCCACTGATCCCTGACCTGAGCCAGATTAATCCAGTCCATGCCACCCCATCCAATGTCTCTAAGATCCATGGATCACGTCTGTCCTTGCCAAATGTCGCTAATTTTTAGGGCGCTCTGACACAGGACCCTGTTCTTGGATGAGAGGACACCCCCGTTTTCTTATGAATAAGGAGCAGTTAAGTCCATGCCATGGAACTCAAAAAGAACATTGATTGGGTTTTCAGTAACTTTAACAGATGTTACGAGATTGCTTCAAAAATGTTGTCGGATCATATCGAAAATGTAATAAAAAAAATCAAGATGTGAGATGGAAAAAACGGTTTTAATTGCGTTGACGTAATTCGCTTCACAGAGCCGATTTCTTTTAAATGTAAAGGATTAAAGGAGACCAAGGAAGCCACTCGACGTTAAGCCAGGTCACCGCGAAATATCCTTCGACGTGCGTGATGCTGTTTGTGGCAAGCAAAACGGATCTCTGGCCCCCTCACTCCGTGAACCCACGTGTACGACAGACGTACTCGGAGCCCGTCTGACCGGAACTAACGGGACATATGTTTTTAACACGCGCAGTAGCTACAGACGTGATGACGTCGTGAAGCAGAATGAATGAAGCAGAAAGCGAGTCGCCGTTCAATTAGCGCCTCAGCAAATTGGGATGTCTGCAGCAAAGAGTCCTGCAACTGCCGGCCGGAATGTGCTCTCGCGTCCTTCTGCGTGCGACGTCGAACAGACGACGATTAACTGTTGAGAATATGACAGTGGCGCTCACTCTCCTCCTTTTATGGAAACCGAAGGTTCATCACCGTGTTCATAAAAGCCCACCGTTGAGTAAAATTAGTCTAGTCCACGCCTTCCCAGTCCATTTCCTTCGAGATCCATTTGTCGTAAAATTAACCCTTCTACCCCACACGCGATGCGATTCGATCACCCTGAAAGATGACAGATTATGAAACTTCTCATTTTGGAATTGTCTGCAGTCGCCTGTACCCAGAATCCCATCAACAAACATCCCTTGCCTTAATATGACGGACACAGTTTCACACCCGTACGAAAGACACGTGCGCGTTCTACGGCACGTGTTCGCAGTTCCTTAGGCCGTTACAAGACAAGTGATTTGATTGCATAAGCATCTCGCAGGAGCGTGGGTGCACCGAAGGACTGGCCTACGCGCTTTGGCCATGAGAAAACTCACCTACCCCCTCGGGATCCGAACCATTGCCGTTCAGCCACTACACTCACTGAGCTACCCTGGCCGCTAGTCGTGAAGGCTGTGTGTTATTTACATCGAATCGTTCCATTTCCTGTTTTAGATTATTGGTTGTTGAACGACGAAAATCCGTGTGTCCGTCCGCCCAACTGCCACTTCTCGTACGTTTTGCAGGATAATTCCATGGATCTGGCAGGAACCTGGTTCGGGACATTAAAGTGTGCAACGTGAACTCCCTTTCTAAGCCTTTTCCTTTGTAAGATGCGATTTCATGACACAAATATTTGGTCTTCGGTCGTTAAACATGCGCACGAAACTGAACAAGGAAGTTGTGGCAAGAGCTTATGAAGATGGCGAGGCTATTAGGAATTGTTAAAAAAATAACTCCACACTAAGACTTCGGTGTTGGGTAAGAAGGGCTTAAGGAAAAAGCGTCTTAGTGAGCGTCGGAGGAGTGTGTTATTAAGATTTCTGTCTTCTGGGTTGTTGCGCTGTGTAGTCTGGTCGATGTTTACCAACGTTTCAGAGGTCATACTGCCTCCATCATCAGGGCGATGAGTATGAAGATTTCTGTCTTCTGGGTTGTTGCACTGTGTAGTCTGGTCGATGTCAACCAACGATTCGGAGGTCATACTGCCTCCATCATCAGGGCGATGAACCAGACTACACGGCGCAACAACCCAGAAGACAGAAATCTTCAGATTCACCGTTGTGAGAACCTCAGATCTTACGAGTGTGTTATTATGTTTGTAAGTTAAAAAGCTTGAACGACGTTAATGCAAAACGTACAGCTGAGTTCATGACCCATCCTCGGGGCCCACCTGTACGTCGTGGTGCCGGCCACTAACACGCACTGGTGTGACCTCAATGGGCACTGTGCGTTGCAGAAGACGCATTACAACAGCACACGAGTGTCGCTTACGACGCGTGGAATGTGCGATGGCGCGAAATTAAACCGTACAAAGATGGGATGGCGACTAGCGACACGACATTCACGCAGCGAGTCATGGAAATACGTCAGCAGGCTTAAAAGTTCTTACGGAGACAAGGCGCGTGGATATCGTAATACCGCAAGACTCTAACTAACTAGATGGCTTACGGAACCCGAAGGTTCATCACCGAACTAACCAAAGCCCTCCACCGGTCCCTGTCTCCTTCAACTCCTATCTCCCACAGATCCCGCCTGAGATTATCCTCCCATCTACGTCTAGGTCTCGCCAGCGGTCTCTTCCCCTCAGGCTTCCCAAATAGTGGACCCAACCAACTAGATGGCTTACCGGACCCGAAGGTTCATCACCGAATTAACTAAAGCCCTCCACCGGACCCTGTCCTGGGCCAACAAAATCCAGTCTCCTTCAACTCCTATCTCCCATAGATCCCGCCTGAATTATACTCCCATCTACGTCTAGGTCACCCCAGGGGTCTCTTCCCCTCAGGCTTCCTCCTGCCTGAGATTATCCTCCCATCTACGTCTAGGTCTCCCCACAACACCTGCAATCAATGTCGAGACTGCGTAACCTCGTAAACAACAACAAATTAGTAAATGCAGCAGAGAGCAAATATTGTGGCCTTTGGCCTATGAGGATGGCGCCACTGCTTCGATGGCTGGGCGTTTCCCAGGAATCCGTGACAATTATCGTGATTATAAAAATCGAGGCCTTCACTGGAATGCCCACGTGTGGGAATATCACAACCCCGACAATGACGTTAAGTCATTTACGCTGAACGACGTAGATATAAAAACACTTAATTCAAATCTAGAAATTAACACTTACTCTTTGGAGCCGAGTCCTTCCTGAGAAACTGACAGTCGCTCAGCCACTCAAGAAATTCCCAACATTTTACGGAACCCGAAGGTTCATTACCGTTCTCACAAGAGCCCGCCACTGGTCCATGTCCTGAGCCAGATGAATCCAGTCCATGCCACCCCACCCTATTTCTCTAAGATACATTTTAATATTATCCTCCCAAGTCTAGGTCTTCCTAGTGGTCTCCATGTGCCAAATCTCATGTCCACTTTCCTTCTCTTAGGTAAATCCAACATTTCGAAACAAGTTGTTACACCCACGCCCAACCCCCAAGCTGGAGGACCAAAACACAATTATGCAAAAATTTCGGCGTTCAATAATCACCAATACTTCGTTTTTTTTTAAGTACAATAAAGAGGGGTCAGAATCTCGTCCTGACACAACGCGGAGGATCGAAGCAAGGAAGGGAAGTTGTGTTGTGCGGGGCCGCTCCTTTCCGGACGGCTACGCCACACCTACGACGTCATGAAGAAGCTGACAGGCGAAGAGTTAACCAGAAATGTTGAGGATGTTGCGACTATGGTCTCGCACCTGTTAGGCTCCGGGGGGAACGGCTGTGTAAAGAATTCAGACGGCTCTGTCTCTGTCTGTCTCTCTCAGACACCAACCTCGCAGCTATTCGATGTAATCGTGCAGATGTTACACGCGGAATGCGGTCTGCGAATGAAATGACATGCCAACCGGAAGTGCAGTGGTTGGAATTCTCTCATTTTATTATCCACTTTGTTACAAACGAGCACTGGAACTGATCTGAAGTCGAAGGTGTGCCTGTGTCCTGGCACAAAGCACACAGACTGCATTTCACGGATTTTTTTAACACGCGGTCTGCCTGAAACACACATTTGTATCTGAAGCCAGTCACCGAGAACCCAAGACTGCGACGCCCGCCCGCCCGCACGCCTTCCAACTGTCGCTGCTAAAAAAATTCTCCGTTTTTCTCCTGTTTGAATTATCACGCTCTGTGTGAACGCCACTTACAACGAATGCGTGATTCGGTGTTCTGTGAGCCATTGCAAGAGTTCGGCCAAGTGGAGAAACTGACCTGGTGGTCCAGCATCGACGCCCCAACCCTTCTCGTCGATGAGAACTATCAAGAAAGATGACGCTGTTCCAAAGAGGAAGCATGCGAGTGAGATCAACGCACGGGCATGCACAAAAAGCGCCCTCGCTAGACGGCGTTTGGAGTTAGTGTCATGTTCCGTCTGCATTTGCCCCCAGAGCTGCTCGTGACCAGAACTTCCCGGGAATCGAACCCTGGCAAAGATGTTTTTTTGCAGTTGGCAACTTTGGTTATCTCGGCAAAAGATTGGCACGCAGACAGATTTGTCGGTCCTGGTCTGAGGCTCAGCACCGAAGTTCAAACTGACCTTCCACTTTACCAGATTGCGGAAGCATAATTCACCTCCCGAAACGTCGTAATTTCTGCTGCCATAAAACATTCTTAAATATTTTTTCTCTGTTAGTGATAAAGCGTTCTAATTTCATAAAACTGCCGAGCGAGATTTCAACCGAACAAGAACGAGGTATCGTTCTTTGTGTGTTTCGCCGATCTAGTTGCACGTCCAGTTTACAGAATCTTCCGCGTTGTGACGCGCCTTGAAGGCTGATACCGATATTTTGGAGGAACGTAGCGTCCAGCTGGTGATATTACTAACCACCTGCAAGTCTGCACGAAGTCACAACCCAGAAGACCAACATCCACATCTTAGTCGTCAAGGAAACCTCAAATCTGAGATATTCTGAAGCAGATCACAGCTTAGCTTCAACCTGGTTGAGTTCTGTAGGTCTTAAAAACACGACCCATTAACTTTTTCGGAAACTTTTAATTGGGAAATATTTTTCCCGCTGACTGTGCCAAACACAATTATGCAAAAATTTCGGCGTTCAATAATCACCAATACTTCGTTTTTTTTTAAGTACAATAAAGAGGGGTCAGAATCTCGTCCTGACACAACGCGGAGGATCGAAGCAAGGAAGGGAAGTTGTGTTGTGCGGGGCCGCTCCTTTCCGGACGGCTACGCCACACCTACGACGTCATGAAGAAGCTGACAGGCGAAGAGTTAACCAGAAATGTTGAGGATGTTGCGACTATGGTCTCGCACCTGTTAGGCTCCGGGGGGAACGGCTGTGTAAAGAATTCAGACGGCTCTGTCTCTGTCTGTCTCTCTCAGACACCAACCTCGCAGCTATTCGATGTAATCGTGCAGATGTTACACGCGGAATGCGGTCTGCGAATGAAATGACATGCCAACCGGAAGTGCAGTGGTTGGAATTCTCTCATTTTATTATCCACTTTGTTACAAACGAGCACTGGAACTGATCTGAAGTCGAAGGTGTGCCTGTGTCCTGGCACAAAGCACACAGACTGCATTTCACGGATTTTTTTAACACGCGGTCTGCCTGAAACACACATTTGTATCTGAAGCCAGTCACCGAGAACCCAAGACTGCGACGCCCGCCCGCCCGCACGCCTTCCAACTGTCGCTGCTAAAAAAATTCTCCGTTTTTCTCCTGTTTGAATTATCACGCTCTGTGTGAACGCCACTTACAACGAATGCGTGATTCGGTGTTCTGTGAGCCATTGCAAGAGTTCGGCCAAGTGGAGAAACTGACCTGGTGGTCCAGCATCGACGCCCCAACCCTTCTCGTCGATGAGAACTATCAAGAAAGATGACGCTGTTCCAAAGAGGAAGCATGCGAGTGAGATCAACGCACGGGCATGCACAAAAAGCGCCCTCGCTAGACGGCGTTTGGAGTTAGTGTCATGTTCCGTCTGCATTTGCCCCCAGAGCTGCTCGTGACCAGAACTTCCCGGGAATCGAACCCTGGCAAAGATGTTTTTTTGCAGTTGGCAACTTTGGTTATCTCGGCAAAAGATTGGCACGCAGACAGATTTGTCGGTCCTGGTCTGAGGCTCAGCACCGAAGTTCAAACTGACCTTCCACTTTACCAGATTGCGGAAGCATAATTCACCTCCCGAAACGTCGTAATTTCTGCTGCCATAAAACATTCTTAAATATTTTTTCTCTGTTAGTGATAAAGCGTTCTAATTTCATAAAACTGCCGAGCGAGATTTCAACCGAACAAGAACGAGGTATCGTTCTTTGTGTGTTTCGCCGATCTAGTTGCACGTCCAGTTTACAGAATCTTCCGCGTTGTGACGCGCCTTGAAGGCTGATACCGATATTTTGGAGGAACGTAGCGTCCAGCTGGTGATATTACTAACCACCTGCAAGTCTGCACGAAGTCACAACCCAGAAGACCAACATCCACATCTTAGTCGTCAAGGAAACCTCAAATCTGAGATATTCTGAAGCAGATCACAGCTTAGCTTCAACCTGGTTGAGTTCTGTAGGTCTTAAAAACACGACCCATTAACTTTTTCGGAAACTTTTAATTGGGAAATATTTTTCCCGCTGACTGTGCCGAATTTTGGGAAAAG
>NW_019060858.1:75982-99170 GCF_000696155.1 Zootermopsis nevadensis
ACC
Organism: Zootermopsis nevadensis; assembly: GCF_000696155.1. The sequence continues at coordinate 75,986 of NW_019060858.1, forward strand.
CACCATTTCACTCCTCCTACTCGAGACTTACCCAAAGCCTACATTTACATTGTTCTTGGTTGACTCTACAAAGTGACAACAAGTACGCAAAGAAGTCAAAGTTAACTAAACCTAGCATTACAACAATGCTCACATCGTGTGAAAGCGAAGCAAACTGTTTGACAACAATGCCTCTGTTAATACAATAACAGACTTTGTTCTTGAATAGCACAAAAAGAATCCAGAAGACTTGTGTATTGCAAGGACGGTTAAAAACAAACGAACTGAATGTCTGTATTTCGCATCAAAGCGTAACGTGTGAGCCCAGACAGAGCCCACCGCTTGACAAGTATTATACACCCTCTTAACATTATTTGGTCGGATAAATGGGTTCATTGACCCTAATGTAGCAAGTGGGGAGGCCGCTCCCACGACCCTATGACGTCACAACTACTCGGTGGACCTTCCCAAGGTCAATGACCCATTGGTTTGAAAAGAAAAATGCCTGACACTCAACCCTCATCTGCGGTATATAAATACGTGTTATTCCAATTTCGTATTGTTTTATGGAGTTCACAATGTGCATAGAAAAGCGACAAAACATCTAAAACATTAGCAGTTGCAATACAACTTACGAACATGGGAAGGCGGTTCACATATTTAACGTTAACATTAGCCAACCTTATCACACAAAACACAAGACCTGTATTTTCTATCGGTATATTTTAAAAAAATACACCCGGCTATGAAATAGCGACATAACCTTGTCTACGATCAAATTAATGCTTCAAAACCTGTAAGAGACACCTGTTGAGTTAGTCATGAACTATGCATAAAAGCGCTTACTTCGTCTGTAATGCACGCGGTCAAAAAGCTTCCACGGTCGTAGAGTAAAACCGCGGAACCAACTTTCTACAAAGAAAATTCTTCAAGACCAAAACAAGATTTAATTTCTACCTACAGAGTGAATGCAACAGTTAAACCAATTAAACAATTGACCTTTAAAATTACTGTCTTCTGTGATGTTGCGCCGAGTAGTCTGGTAGACGTTTACTGATGTTTCATAGGTGCCCGCTGTTTCCATCATCAGGACATACACCTCTAATACATCGGCAAATTTTGATTAGACTACATGATACAACATCCCTGAAGATAAGTCACATACTTGCCATTGTGGGAACGTGAAATCTTACCCAAATGATCAGTTCAAATCATTACCACCATTTCCATCCCCAACTCTGCTCTCTATATGGCACATCTCTCTCACACAAAGTTCTCTCTAGCCATATACACTAATCCTAATTTTAAGTTAAATTATTATTTGGTACATCAGAAGAATATTTCAAGTTGAACAAAACTTCTTTCAAAGTATATGCCATAAAATATTTTCATCATTTGATTTAATGATATTTCTTTAAAACACTTTTCAATAAACGCATTTCTAATTATTTAAAGGTTATGTTTACCAATTTATCAAGAATCTTACTATGTTTTCTTATTCGCCGGGATAGATAAACGCCTTAACCGTACAAAGTTAAAAATGATGATTATTTAACAACGCTCCTTTGGACCGTGAACTCAGGTGGATCAGTCAGTAGTGATACATCTGGACTGAAGAGGCTAAAGCTGCGATTCTGATCATTTTAACATGCTTACTTATTAATCAATGCATTCTTAACAAAATAAGTTAATTTTTGTTGTGATTCCCATGCTTGTTCCAAGTTTTCTTCAACTTAATTAAGTTGAACAGTTCTTCAGCTTAATAGGAATGGCCAGATGTTGGTTATATTTATAATGCATGCAATCAATTAACAATTTTTCATCATAGAGAGTGGCACAATATTAAAAAATATTATGCATTCAACGCAAAACTCGATAGTAGGCCGCAAGTCGATAATCTGTGGTCTAAAGTTTGCCACTGGGATTTTTATCCTTACCACCACACCTCCTATCCAATGGTACCCAGGGGTGGAGGCCACCAGTAAGAAACTGACCACTTTAATGTTCTCATCACCAGTACATAAATGTAGCTAACGGATCCTATGAAAATACATCAAAATTCAAATTATGGGAACAACAACAGATCAGAATTGCATTCGTGAGGAAATTAAAGTAGATTAAACTTGAGAAATGCCAAGTATCTCGGAACCATTTCTATTCCAGTCTTCTATCTAAACATAAAGATTAAAATATATGAAACTACATCTTTGCGCATTTTTATGCGGGTGTGAAACTTGGTCTTTCATGTTGAGGGAAGAACAGAGTATGTATAAATGCATGTGGTAAGCATGGAGGACATGTAAAATATGTACCAAATTTTGGTTCGAAAGCCAATTCTTTGAATCGATGAGCACCCAAGTCCAAACTCAATTTTGAGAAAAATGTTTAATCATACTTTTTTAAGATATTTGTCACTTTAAATACACGAACAGGGAAGAAAAATTTAATTTACATCCTTATGTAAAGTATGTGTGGTGATGCAATGTTCTCAACTTGTCTCGCGCAGTGGAGCCCATTCCCTCTGGTACCATGGTACTACAGACCACCTCCCCCAAATTATCTCATACACTTTGACTGAACAGAATATGAACTAAAAAACAGATAAAAGGCGTAGTTCTTCAGCCATGTTTTCACTCCACCGTGGAAGTGAGAAAGTAATTTGAAAAGCTTAAAGCATTGCACAACTACTCAACCCACAGATTCTTTAGGCACGACTTGCGTTGAGAAATTATGTTCTAATGAGTCATTGTGAACCAAAATTAAATTTTTCCTGTAACATTTAGCAAAATCTCTCAATACCAATTCCACTGGTAGGAACCACATGGTTTAAGTGGAAAGCTGCCCACTACACACCATGGAGGCACTTGGGGAAGAGGTACAGCTCCTCTCATTCTTGACCTTGGCATTAGATGGGGGTGAGTGGTCAGTGTCATGCCCCCAGTAACCATTTGATAGAAAGCTGGAAGAAACATTCTTTTCCCCGGCCCAAGAACAAACCTTGGTCATCCAGTCCATATTCAAATACTACATTGACTGAGCTACCCTGGCTCAATACGTAGAAACATAAAAATAGGAAAATAGACATAACCTCCACATAAAAATATACACTGCATATGTAATACTAAAAATATCTTAAAATGAAATCAAATAAACTGTTCTGCTATGAAACTTTCAAGAGTTCAGTACAGGTAATTATAGTAAGAATGTCCACTAAATAAACAATAAACCAGTTTTAGTTTCATGTCCCTTTTCCCAGTCTGAGGTTATGTGTGTCATTTACTTCTACTGCACTAGTCTTGTTGAATAAATGCAAATGCAATGGCACATGTAACTTAAAATTTGTGATAAATTATATGATTACATGTTTGCTATAAAATTTCACTTAGTATCATTATTTTCAAACATACCTGTCATTCAGCCAGCAGATAAATTTTCATGTTCACCATATGAACTAACCTGGTTGTTTTTTTACTAATTATTATGCATACTTTGTATGACAGCATAAACTAAACACACATGAAGATGATCACAAATGACTGCAAGTTTCAACTTTCCAACCACTGGATGGATTTACACTAGCACCACTTAACATGGTGTCCTAAAATAATGGTGACAGATCACTGAAAAACATAATACTTTTTTTACGTTTTTTTTAAAAAAAAATAATATGGTGACCATGCAAATATTCTTTAGCTTTTAGTTTGACCATGATAACTAATAAATCAGTGAAAATATGCATGATAAATTTGGTATTTTATGCTATTTGAAAACAATTACCAACATATCAACAATGTAAACCATTGTGGTTATATACTAAAAATGGAATATCATTAGAGTCATTTTGAAAAAGTTTCGCAATAATAATAAGAAGAAGAACAACAGACCCTTAATATTAATAACACTCTGCAACATATTTATATCTACAAACACCAAAAAAAAAAAAAAAAATTCCCGACTGAAATTGTATCATTTAATGAACTATGATTTGGGGTTCTTGTGGCGGTGAGAACAAAGTTGGCTGTCTTCTGGGTTATAGGACCGTATAATCTGCTAGAAGTTGACCGACGTTTCGGAGGGCCTTGCTGCCTCCTTCACCAGGGTGAATGAAGATGGATGCAGCAAGGACCTCTGAAACATTGGTAAACTTCTACTAGGCTACACAGCGTAACAACACAGAAAACAACCATCTGTACGCTAACACAAAATAACTGCAGCTGGATGTATGTAATACTTCGTGGACTGCACCTTACCAAACGTGTTTAACTTCTAAGAACAGAAATTACTGGTGTGGATGGCCCTATCAGACTTTGTGGTTATATAGATAAAAGAAGCATAGTTATCAGATCCAGACTGTAGCACCTGCTTTCTTTCAGTCATTGCAAACATGGAAATTAATTTACATGTTATATTAAAACAAACTGTTTCCATTTTGTAAAAATTGAGTCACAATAAAAGCAACACAGAAACTCTGTTGTAACTCAGAATCAATGGCAAATATGGAACAAACTTCATTTTCATTTGCTGCTCGAAATGTCTCCCCAACATCATTCATAAATTATTGTACTACAGCTCTCAACCACCTTGAATGCACACGTGTAAGAAACAATAGCACAGACTTCTACTAATGTTTGTGTATCCCTTGTAACACATGGACAGGAACGGGGAAAGATTTGAGAGAACGTTCACATTCTTAGCTGCCGGTATTGGAACTAGAGGTATCTATTACTAATATTGTTCCCATCTAAAATAAAAGGGGGAATTGTGAAAACAAATGTAATGCAACTCCGTCAAAGGAAACACATTTTAACAAAACTCTCCAGTTTCAAATTTCTTGAAAATCCACTCAGCCATCATTTTTTTTTTTTTTTTTTTTACAAAACATACAGATGAACAAACGGCACAATTTTAATAAGCCCTTTCGAAGGAATGTGAACCGACCTGAAGTGTCAAATTCATAGAAAGCAATAATGAACAAACCCAAATAGAGTGAAAATGAATTTATCTTAAAATGTATGTTAGTACGGTCTTCTTCAGCAGTGCTTAAACTTGACAGAGGAAGTGGAAACCTTTGCAGATACTGGACTAACCTACATTTAGGAGGGCATAATATCTAACATTATTTTTAAGTCCTTCATCTATGTCACATTTCCATGAAAGAAATTAGAGTTGCAGACCTGCCACTACAGTAATGTTAAATAAAACCATCTTCAGCCATAAATAGCATGTTTAAATAAAATCCCAACATTTCAGAAGCTTCTAATATCAGGGCTGATGTAAAATGGATATAAACTGATAAAACAGCTGAAGATGCACACTTTCAGTTTGTGTTTGCATAGCAACAGTACACATGACAAATGCCTCAACATTAACACTAATGAATATCAGGTTATTATCTATGTACTATACAGCAGGGATGGGGTATATTTCTCATTCAACACAGCCACAACTTTTAAACTCATAACTGAAGTTATATACAAAAAATAATTAAAGAAAAATGCTTTTTTAAAATTTGGGGAAAAGATATTTTAAAAATGTGTTATTTTTACATACCTTAATGGCCTTGTTATTCCTGTCCTCATACAACTCATATAGCATAATAAATAAAATTTGGTTTCTTCATACCATTAAATGAGTAATATCACTGCTTTAAATCTTGTATAGGCTGAACTCCATTAGGATTTGAGGTTTTCACAGTTCAGTCCAAAGATAGCAGTCTTCTGGGTCACTCATAACCCTGATAAGAGGCAGCAGAGACCTCTGAAACTTTGGTAAACTTCTACCAAACTACATACATGGTGCTACAACCCAGAAAACAGCCATCTTTAAACTCTTTTACTTCAACAATCTCTATGATTTTCCTTTCTAAAGTTTTAACCATCATAATTCTTATGATCTCTTACTTAAATCTGAATGAAGATTATATACCCATTGAATCACAAAATCCACCATTATGCTTTTAACAAAACCTTAAATTAATATCAACTATTACAAAGAAATGCAGGAAATAAATTAACCACGTCCTTCTATCAAATCAAATGACTACATCTAACAAGGAACATATTAAAAAAAATACAAACACACCCAACACTACAGTACCTATATCCATACAACAGAACATTCTTATGCCCTGCACAGCATAACATTAGTACCTGCCATAACCTAACCTATATCAAAATTTGACTGAATTCTGCCATGGATAACTTCATGTGGCAACACACTTTAATGTTTTTAATATTCCAATATGTTACCTACTACTACCTCTGCAAATCATATCAACTTATGACTCAATTAACATGTAGCATTACTAAGTCATAATGATAAACCCCCATACACCATTAAATTAATTTTAATAATTTCATAAGAAAATCCAGACTGCAAAATGAATTGTTAACCAGTCTGAAATTTATCCATCTCAATAAGGCAGCATACAGGACAATGCAATAATTCAATAACAAGTGTCTCATAAGTACTTACCACCAAAAGATGCCCAAAACATGCCTTTTCTATCAACATATAAAAAAGATGTGCTGACAGTTCACACAATAATACCAACAGGAGAATGCAAAAATGCAATATTAAGATGAATATATTTAAAAAGAAAAAAGTGACTGCAGCCTGTCAGTAGGGCTAATTACAGCACCTATGAAAACAAAATTTCCCCTCTGTTTCATTAGATATTCATCATACTGAAAGATATTTAAAATATGTGTATATGGTAACAAGCTTAAGTAGTGATGAACTGTTTTGGGAAAATGTTAGAATTCATGTACAGCAAATTTATAGTTGGCCAATATAAGCCAAAATTAGATTTTCTCAATTTTTCTTGTTAGCATCACAACCATCTCAATACAAATTCACTTCTGCAATGATGACAGTGCAAAAATAGGTGTGATGGAAAGATTCAAATAGAGTCAAATTACGTAGGATTTCACATAGGTAAGAATGAAAATCGCTGCCTCCATAATCAAGGGGCTTTCCATAAATATTTAAATGATGTGAGCAGAGCTCAGTGAAACATATAATATTATCAACAATTTTACATAAGGTTATCATCAGATAGACATCACTTCTAGTAGAGTAATAAAATTGTCTGTTCATCGCCAATCTTTTGGAAATTCCGCAGTAGATAAACCTATCATACTCCTTGGAAATAGATAAGCCTGGATTACTGTACAAGGTTCTAACAAAAGTTTCTTATCACAAACATTAAAAGTTCATTAAACAAATGCAACTCAGTGAGCAAATAAAGTGATTACAGTTGAATAATACTTTCCCTTTCCTACGCATTATTCAGCATTTTTGAGGAAAATGTTTCACACCAAAATGGTGCATTTTAACAAGGGGTTAAAGACCAATGCTGATAGGTTCTTGCAGAATGGTTCTCTGCTGAAAAAGCCTGAAGCAAACACTAATGTCACAAAATAAAATTTTAACAGCTGCTGTTAAGACAAAATTAATATCCCATTATGATCAGTGCCTTATTGGTGAGTGACACAGAAATCCAACCACGCCTTTGCAAGAACTGCCGTATTAATCATATCAATAGGGACAACAATTATAGGCAACACTGGACATCAGGAAGAATAAATCTTAATAACCTTGGCACTCTGACAATCAGTACTGTTTCAGTTTTAAATTAGCATGTTTTACAATACAGTGACTAGCAACATTAAGCAAGCCAGAGCAATCTGTAGTACCATCTTTAACCAAAAATAAAACACACATTTACTCAAAATTTGAACAGTTTATCCCTTCGGTAAAAACACATTCAGAGACCGGTAATATGGTCACTGTATTGTAAAGTTTTTCTATAATTAGAGCAAATAATAAATAGATATTAACATGTAATATTTTGCATTTAATGCAACAAATAAGACATCAATATATTACTCTTGATACCAAAATAATATCATACATAAATATTCCTAATACCAAACTAATATCAATTAACCATGATCCAAAAAAGACAATGAATAAGAATCAGTTAAATGCTTGGTTTCCAGAGTATCCTGCAACATTCACATTTTAAAAGTTACCGTGACCATGCTTACAAGCAGCCATTTCATCAATTCATAAAATACAGTAACCCTATGGAAGGGAGTAAATAATTATAATTACAGTTTACTCTCTTGAAGTCATGCAGCCAGCTTCTTCTTCAAATTTTCTGCCAGCTTGTCCATGAAAGCAAATGTCTCCAGATAATCTGAAGGCTGCACATTAGCCATGCCCTTAACACAAATTGCAAGGTCCTTTGTCATGTCACCGGCTTCAATGGTTTCAACACAGACTGCTTCTAGTTTGTTTGAAAAATCTGCAAGAGGTTTGTTGTTGTCCAGTTTTGCTCGATGGGCTAGCCCTTGGGTCCAGGCAAAAATTGAGGCAATTGGGTTGGTAGAAGTTTCCTTTCCTTGTTGGTAGAAGCGGTAGTGCCGTGTGACTGTCCCATGAGCTGCTTCTGCTTCTACTGTTTTACCATCAGGACTTATAAGTACCGAAGTCATCAGCCCAAGAGAACCATACCCTTGGGCAACAGTATCAGACTGCACATCTCCATCATAGTTCTTGCATGCCCAAACAAAACCTCCTTCTGACTTCATAGCATACGCCACCATGTCATCAATCAGACGATGTTCATACCAAATAGCTAGTGCTTCAAACTGAGGCTTATATTTGGTGTCATACAATTCCTGGAAAATATCTTTAAATCTTCCATCATACCTTTTTAAGATTGTGTTCTTGGTACTCAGATATAGTGGATATTTTCTGTCTAATGCATACTTGAATGAAGCGTGGGCAAAGGCTGTAATGGATTCATCAGTATTGAACATTCCTAGTGCAACACCTGGCCCCTTGTATTCATGAACAGTGTGAACAATTTCTTTAGAATCACTACCTGCTGGAGTCCACTTAAGCTCAAGCTTACCTGCTCCAGGAACAACAAAATCTGTGGCTTTGTACTGGTCAGCGTGTGCATGACGGCCAATGATAATCGGCTTGTTCCAACCGGTCACCAAACGAGGAATATTCTTGCAGATGATGGCTTCACGAAACACTGTTCCTCCCAAGATGTTTCGAATTGTACCATTCGGAGACTTCCACATTTTCTTCAACTTAAATTCTTCTACTCGCTTTTCATCGGGAGTGATTGTTGCACATTTAATGCCCACGTTATATTTCAGAATGGCATTTGCACAGTCTGTGGTCACTTGATCATCCGTTTTGTCTCTGTTTTCAATTCCAAGATCATACGTGTGAAGTTCTACATCTAGAAATGGCAAGATGAGCTTCTCCTTAATTAAATCCCATATAATTCTTGTCATTTCATCTCCAAGAATGTCCACTACCGGTCCCGCCTTTATTTTACCCATGTTGGGAATAGAAACAACTTCCAAGGCAATTCGAACACTCCTCGCTTCTACGTTCTGACGCCTACAGACAATCTATGTTAATGGAATATGCACGATACAGACTCTTACTAGTCATTCCTTCCTTGACCTTATTTCGTAACATACTGCTTACGTCACGAATCATACGTACGCAACCTTGGAAAAATCACATCCACAGAATCGCAAACTGAACACATTAATTTGACTCAAGTTTAGGTCAAATTTAAATAAAATTAAAAGGCTTCAAATCAACTCCGTTCCCGCCAAATAAGATATTACAACATTTGGAACATCTATACATAACTGCCATTGATTGCACTCCATACCAGGCATGAGTCGGCAAATAAAGCACCACTGATGTCGCCGCCTCCGAATGATAGATGGCAGCTCACACTTTGCTCGTCTGTGCCGACATGTTCTCTATCGTCACTCTTTGGCGGACATGTACACGGCGCATTTAAATGCTTAACTAAACGAAATAGAAATTTTGCCACTGTCTAACTTACAGTCTTAAAGCATACCTTCTCATTGCAATAATCCCTCAAGATAATAATGTTTTAAACATCACAACTACAATTACATTACACAAACTATACTGGGGCATTACTGCACCTAATCAATTTGCTACGAAAATAATGTTTGGATTAAAAGTATTAATTTTATGGTACATACCTGCAGACAAGCAAAAACACGTTTTTATCCACAAATGGAACCTTTACATAAATCATGCCAATTTGAAATATATGAATTGATTTTACTTTTCATATGGTTACAGCACCTACACCAAAGTTGGCTATGCCAGAGCCGTCAATTAGTTGTTGGATCCTCAGCGTAGAAGCCTCGGTTAGTGCAAACGTCACTTCTGTTAAACAAAGTAGAAGTTACAGTCTCGTATTTAACTTTCTAAAAAACTTTGGGAAATTGCGTGAGTAATGAAACTGAGATGTGGTTGGAGATGCAAGCTTTTGCACCATTTTTATACAGGCTGAAAAATCATGCATCTGTAACAAGAGGAAATGATAATTCATCACCCTGATGATAGTAGCAGTAAGTACTTCTGAAACCTTTGTAAACTTCTACCACACTACATCCCAGAAGACAAAGTTCTTCATACTTGCCACTGCGAAAAAATGAAATAGCACCCAGTAGACATTATTTAATTTCCTAATTTAAATTATGCAGTCAGACTGGGACATTGCAAATTATGTAGTTCCTCAAGGACCAGTATTACGTGGCCCTCTGCTTTCCCTCTTTAATACCAATGATCAAACAACCCCAATATTTAAATATAGGTTATAATAAGAAAACAATGAACGACAAATTTGAAATAACCTACACTGTAAAAACATACTGAATTCGTTATCCCCGAACTAAGTCTGGCACGCCTTGCCATGAGGAAAGTCACACCAGTCATGAAAATAGATACCCTAAACCCTTTACAGCGCAGTGGTAACTGCTTTAACGATCAATAACTCTGTATTTTGTCCACAGGGTCTGTTATGGGTTTCACATCATTCTCAGAGTAGAGCTATTTCTTTAACCAGCATCAACCAATTGATCTTCGTAACGGGCTCTTTGAGTTACAGCCTGAATTTAAAATTAGTTAAACTTTATCTTCATTCCACACAAAGTTATCTTCTGTGAAAATTCAACAGATACCAAAACAGTATTTAACATCCAAAAGAAAATCAGTAGAAAAATGGCAACTGTTTAAAAAAAGTGTTTTTTGTGAAGATGTACTTAAGAAATTTGTGTTCCTAGTACGGCTGTTTTCTTTGTAGAGAATGCTCCCCTGCTATTACTTCCAGTTACAATTCCCGCGGCCCTAAAGACAAGGCGTTTCATATGCCACATTTGCTGAATTTCTGTCTTAATTAATTCTGGTCTCCTTCCTCTCTGATGGTACTGCTGCATCGATCAGTACGCAAATTTTATCTTTCTTGTTTTTAATTATTATGCCTGACATATTTTCTAGAATTTACCTGTTCTACTACTTGATTCCATAATACTGACATATCTTCACATTCACACGCCGACCTAAGTATCTGTCCGAGTACCAACTTTGTACTGTTTCAAAGCCTAATGCCTCGTACAACTTCATATTCTTTACGTAGTTGGCGCCTACTCTTCACCTACGCTACACAGAAATTGTCCGTGCATCCTTTTTTATTCCCATTCTTCTGCTGTTTTGTGTTTGCTTTGTTGCACTTTGAAAATACTTCTCAAACTGTTACCTGACCAGATATATTCCTACTGGATCCTTATTCCAATTCACGGAGATAACAAACACACGTTTTCCTGTCAATCTGTGATTGGACAGCTGACCAACCACGAAAACCTTTCAAGATAATCATCCCAACTTTTGTCAAGACACACCTGGCCCTTATGAAGCTACCTACTTCCTTCTCATCAATGAGAAGCAGAAGAAAAAGAAAGAAGAGCTTTTATAACACATTTCATGCGTGTGTACGCAGTTTTTAAAATGCCCTCAGTTCAAATGACACAATCTAAAAATATTTATGACTTTTTAGAAACACGCCTACCTTCATACATGGGATTTTGACCCGCTACAAATATTAAATTTTATGCAAACTTATGCAGAAGTTGCTGTAGAATGCCTAAAGTTTGTTTCAGCGCAGGCTCCATTCCAAATCAGTTTTACGACATCTAAGTGTAGCGTAATGCTGTATTTTATACTTCCAATGAAATTTCATCAAGGTTATCAAATTCTGAAGATTTCTGTCTTCTGGGTTATTGCGCTGTGTAGTCTGGTCGATGTTAACCAACGTTTCAGAGGTCATACTGCCTCCGTCATCAGGGCGATGAATATGCCAATAGGGTGTGAGGAGTTGGATTTTATAGGCAGGGAAGTGAAAGGTGTAGCCTGCCCCGAGCCAATGGGAGCAGGTATGGGAGTGGACCAATGGTAGCACGTGGGCGAGGGTGGGAGAGGGAGAGAAAGGTGAGTGTAGTTGTATGGATAAAGGCCCTGAAAAGGGCCGAGTTAGTGGTCTGGTTGGTTCTGGCGGCGCACATCTTCATATTCACCGCTGTGAGAACCTCAAGCCTTATCAAATTCTATTTCTCTCAGCAACGCAAAGTACTGGGCAATTTTAATAACTCATCTTCTTTATCATGTCCGACTGATTTTAATGCAGAAAAGTAGCCCTAATTTGCATACCAGCCTATAGGAAAAATGTACTGTCGTAATTCTCATAAGGTGAAATAGCCAAATACTAATATATTTTTCATACTTTCAGATCACTGACTTATTTTGAACATGAAGCTGTTAAAGCCAGGAATATTTTGAACAAACTAGGATGGTTGGCAAGTCTTTGTTAAAGTGCACAACTGTTGGTAATATTGGTTACTCAAAGTTTAGGAATTCATCAACGAAGAAAGACTGGAGGTTGCGATGAATATGAAGATGACTGTCTTCTGAGTTGTAGCACGATGATCACTCTGATGATAGAGGCAGCAAGGACCTCTGACACGTCGGTAAACTTGTGCCAGACTATGCGGCACTACAACCCAGAAGGCGGCCATCTTCTTTCATCTACTTGTGTGTTTACAGCTTCTCTTACCAACTGCGATATCAGTATATCAGGCAGAATCGCTGTTATCAAATACCAAAAGTCGCCATCAGCATGACGGCAAAAGCAAGGACCTGAAATTTTAAAGATGTGCAGAAATATTAAGATTTATAAGATGAACGACCCTCACTAAAAATTATTTTAAGGTTACAGTGGACGACGCAGACATGTTCAGACCAGACTTTAAAAAGTAGCCATGTTCTGCTTACGGATGTTGGTGAAAAGTAAAATTGCAACTTCCTAATAACATTCAAGGCCATATCAACACTTTTGGGCCATGGCGACCGATCGGATCTGCCACGTTTCTAGACACAAAAAAATTAATTGAAATAAACAAGAAGAGGTAAAGGATCAATAACATTTTGAAACAATTTCCATACAATCTGACAAGTAAAAAAGGCAACGGAAAGAATTTTCGTGTAAAACAAAATTTCCTCTGGATTGCTCATAATATACCTTTATTAATGTCTGTTAATTGCACAAGCTAACAGCAGACCAAATACTTGACAGGTGCCTTAATGATTGAATAGGGATACATACGAATAAACATAATGCCGGAACAAAAGCATAAGTGATTCATGCCGACGTCTTCGTGTCTGAAGCGGCAAGTGCTACATACAGACGCACGGCTGACTGGAGTCAGTTTAGTCAGTCCTCGGTGTACTCAAACGGTTCTGGGGGCTCAGGTTCCTTGTCGTCATCTGGCTTGGGTCCAAAGGCTGCAAAGAGACGCAACTCATATGACAGTGAAGGATCAACTCCAGTGCCCATTTATTTGTGCCATCATCACACAAATATATGCAATGTGAACACAGACTGGTGACCACCACCACCAACTTGAGGGATTCCGTTCTGTTCAAATCGCCTTTAGTCGATCCATGTTTCTACATGTATTCTAACATGACCATAATTCAAAATAATCCGTCGTACCATTTACTCCAGAAGGCCACACGTAAAGCTATTAATCTGCAATTCCTTTATAATTTCTTCTTCACTCCTCTCTGTCTCATTTTGCTTCCGTTTTGGCCGTCCAGTATTCTACGTGAGTTTTCAAACAGAAGCGCGATTTTCAGTATAATTACATGAGTTTTATTAAAAATAAAAAATAAAAATTCTTGATAGTCATTCGGTTCATACACGATTAGAATTTTGTACAACCGTGAAATATGGTTTCCTACTCAGAAGGAAGATGTCACTAAGAGCGAAAAACTTCTGTTTCTTGATAAAAGAAGATTACACCAGGTAACGTTTTCTGTATTTATCCAATCTGTCGTCAAGGTTGATATTACTAACATAATAGATTTTCCTACGCTACTCCTTGATTAAAAATAATATTCTTATGGTACAGACCGGCAACCGGCTCCACCAGCTCCTCAGCAGCACCCGGTTTCACATGACGGACCATAACGATTCCTCCAATAGTCAGATCCTTGAGAGGAGAGTAACACGCTCCGTCAACCTGCTGCAGAACCTTCAGCTGAAAAATAAAACATTTCTTTTTTACTCGTCAGTACTTTACGTAAAATGTCATTAACATTTATTCTCACCCCATGCAAAACTGAATTATGTACTGGGAGGATTTTTTTACCAAAAACGATTATTTGAATAAAATATCTAGAAATCTTGATTTTAGGGCAGTTAATTTATTTTTACTTCCGTGCAAAAAATTCATGTATTATCTGTAGTTTATTTAATGATGTTATCAGTAGCTCAGAGTGACAGGAAGTTTAACCTCTACTGAATGGAAAAAAGGAGACTTAAACCAGCTTACTGCGACTCCAGATTAGCGGCTGGTGTTAAGCGAGTTCAACACAGAGTGAGACGAACTCCGCTTAAGCTGCAATACAAAGTCCGTAAAGGTAAATGAAAAACAGAATGTGGTACTATCCCAACATCTGCCTGGAGGACGAAGGAAAACCAGGGCTAACCATCTGGCTCTAAAATGGTGATTTCTGTTTTTTGTATAAACGGCAGTTCAACAGACGTTTTAATTCTGGTGTCCGTAGTCCTGACGGTTCTTTCGTCGAACAATAAACTGGCGCCCGTCCATCGTGGATGCAACAATAATAGTCGATTAATAACCAACTATTTGTTTTGCTAAATTCTGTCAAGTTACTGGCACCAATCTTTTCTTTCGGATACAAAGGCCGCTTTCCACACAGGCCCAAATTCAATGTCTGTTATTAAAGTTTCAAAACATCCAAAATTTTATCCCAACTTATTTTTTGGAATTTAACTTTTGGGCTCCTCAAACACACAACAGGTATTTTGAGAAAAACCTCTTCATTCGGGTGCCCCTTGAATAGTCAGGTCCCAAGCTCTGGCTTCTACGTAACTCTGGCGCTAGCCCTTTTTCTTTTAAACGTTTAGATGAAAATCAACGACCAATTCAGACATGTAATGCATCCAAAGCACCGCCCTCTTTTGAAAAGAATCTCCGCCCACATGGTTTAAACTCTGCATCGATGCCAGCAAAAGGATTAAAAGGACAACTGCGACTATGAAAGAAAAAGTATAAATAAATAAATGATAAGCCTGTACTCCGCCTCATCTCTCCTCCCACCTGCGACTTCATGATTCG
This sequence comes from Zootermopsis nevadensis, assembly GCF_000696155.1. The sequence goes on from NW_019060858.1 coordinate 91,525, forward strand.
TGCTGGGTTGTTCAGAATCTCGAAGTTGGGTTCTGGTTCTTTCTTGGTCTCCTCCTCCTTGATTGCAGTAGTTGCCTTCTTCTCAACAGATCCTGCTCTCTTCTCATCCTTATCTTTCTCCTTCTTGTCTTCCTTTTCTTTCTTTTCATCTTTCTTTTCCTTTCCTTCATCCTTGTCTTCATCCTAAATTCAATGACACAAATTCTATCAAGGAAGTAAATTATCGACAAACACATTTAACGCAATTTAGACTTAGGATTATAACAAATTCAGTGAGCACGCTTACTCGATACCAAATTCCGTCAAACTATTTTTTTCACAACAAACTTATTACACGGACAGAGAAAATCGCTCTGAAGCGCTGATGTTGATTCTGAACAGCAATATTCCGAAGGACCTGCTTTCGGAGCATCACAGTTCTACAGTACACGACGGTGAAAGAATAGGGGAGAAAGTGTACCGAAAAATAACGTAAACTGCAACTCTTAAGGGCTATAAAAATTAACAACCCAGCTGATTCAATGCGAATGATGCTTTTCATTAATAACATTTTTGCTGAAGAAAGTTCAGTGCATATGTACTGAACTGGTGAAAGTGCTTACCACTTCCATCTTATCAGACTCGCGCTGCAGACCGCGTCCGGCCTCTCGACGACGAGCCCGAGCGGCGATACTGAGCACGGCCGTCGTCACCTTCTCCCTCTCCTCTCGCTTCTTTTCCTCCAGCGGCGGAGGGTAAGCAAACATCGAGGGACGAGCATTGGAACGGAACTCAAGTTTCGGCATCTGAAAGCAGGCGATCTTTTACTTTCGGACATGTCGTAGTTAAACAAAACACAAACTTAACTCATTTCAATAAATAAATAGAACAATTAGTTGCAGAAGCTTCCATATTTTTAATATTATCGGGTTATTAAAGAAATGGAGTAAATGTTGAAGTCAGCAACTTCTGATTTAAATCAATATCTGGATTATAGTTTGGGATAAAAATAGTTTTTATGTTATGTGAACATGTTGATCAGAAACAAAAGCGAGCTTCAATTACAATTTTGTTATGACCGCGGATAATAAAAAGTCTCGTCGATTAATGGCAGCAGACGTGAGATTTCTAACAATAACAGAAGGGAAAATCAAAGGGGCAGAGTAATAAATTAGAGCATTAAAGAGAATCTGGTGATCACAACTCAAACTCAAGAACATGAAGCGAAAACAAAATAGGAATATCAGTAAAGTAAAGCCGTCCTGCCGTACACCATGCAAGCACTTGGGGGGAGAGGCGGTATAGCTCCCACTCATTTTTAACCTTGACATTAGATGGGGATGAGCGGTCAGCTTCACATCCCAGCCGCTCTTTACCCCCAGGAAAAGGACCCCAGTACCCACCGGACAAGGGGCGGGGTAGCCTGGACACAGATGCCCGACGATAAATCCTCTGCGCCCGTCAGAGATCGAACCCTGGTCGTCCAGTCCGTAGTCAAGTCACTATACTGATTGAGCTACCCCGGCTCGTACACATAAAATACGAGTATGAATCGCGATACATCCAAATGACATATTCAGGCCCTCAATTTGGCAGACGCTGAACTGTTTCATCTGCAGTTGTTACGTCCTTACAGACGGATGAAGAAAGAAGAGCCAATGGGAATGCCCCTATTGCTGCAAAACAAATCTAGGTTATGACTTGATTAACCTCGAGTGTCTCCTCCATCTTTGGGTACGAGGCACGGGCCAACGTACCTTGAGCTGAGCGTTAAGAGCAATGAGACAGGTTGGTGTGAAGGCCAGGGCCAGGCAGTGCGCCAGAGGGAACCAGTACCAGTACTGCGTGAACACCAGCACGCCAACCACCGCAAGCATGTTGGTGTGGCCAGTCCGCGACTGCAGGGACACCGTCACGTTCCGACCTCCTGTAACAATGAAGTACGGGGACCGAACATCTACAAACTTTGTTACAAGCGCAGTTTCCGCTAATATATTTAAATACATGACGTTCCTGTCAGAGTGCTCATCAAGTGATTAATTACCAGGGCCTAAAGAAAGTGAACTAAACTTTATCTGGAAATGGAATACGTCACTTGGAGACGTAGGTACGGATAAGTACAAATTATTAAAATTAATCAACTGGACTGAACTGGCTCTTATGATCACAGTTACAAATGTTCGGCCTCACAATTTTTCTTGATCAGGTGAACAACCATTAACTGCTCATGGAAACAGGTAATTTATTCGTCTTCTTTTCTCATATTAACATTTAACATTCAGTGAGGGCTTAAATTTAAAATTAAATTTGTTTCACCTACAGCACAGTCACTGGCAACCATGAACTATTGCTGAAGGTGGTTTCTGCGAAAGCTTGTCCCAGAAAAGGAGGCATTTAATAATGGATTACCACCCACCTGCATCAATGATGCCCTGTGCTAAGATGGCACCATACTTGGCCATCACATCCTCGTGCTTGTCCACAATCACTTTGGCATACAACGCACGGAAGTCTTTCACCTACAAAATAAAAGTTAACACATCAAGTTCATTGTCAGCTTCATGGGATAGACTAAATATCCTGTCATGGCTCACGTCTAAACCGATATTTTTCTGGGTGTCCTACGTTCTCTTCTTCCTCTCGGTTTATACGAGGGTCACTCCACTGTATGGTGGGTGTGGCAACAGTCCACCTCAATTTTTCAATTTTGTGATCGTCTCCGTGGTCTTCAAACTGACGTGCGACCGGGCAGGGGGACCCACCTCACACAGACCTTCTAAAATCCCAACTGTTCTGCACACACACTGGCTTCTGCAATGCCCGGTCGGAGTGACAATTGTTTCAGTTATGCGTCTGTCCGCCATGATCATGTTGTTCACCATCTAAACACTGGCGTCCGTCCGCGCTGACTGTGGCCTGCCGCAAATCGCGAATGTTTACATGTCAACCTTTGCCTGATGTTCTTTGTGCCAAGGGACCAACTGTGCTGCGATCGACAGTATCCTCCCCGTAAACATTCTGCAATCGCTTGTGGATGTTTCCCACCGTCTCGTTCTCACACACCAGGAACTCGATAACAGAATGTTGTTTCTAACAACGTCTAGGAGAGCAGCCATGTTTAACGAGTGACACACATGCGCCACTTGCGGGAGAAGGATGAACTAAGTTTTAATTTGTGCGGGACGAATGTGTGTGTGTTCTATATGAACAGCAACTCGGTACAGTAAAAGGGAATTTTTTTTTAAAAAAAAGGTACATTACTTTTGGAGAGACCCTCGTATTCATGTGCTATTTTTGGAATCTGTCAGTCATCCATCTTGTTTAAGTGTTGTATCCATTTGTTCCTAAACTCTTCAGTCTTATTCTGTATTTTAAATATCCAAGATCGTCTCTGGCAGATCCAATAGTCATTAAGTTTATCTGTTACTTAATACCAAACCTCACTCGATCCGAACAAACATGTTTTCTTGACTTTTATCTTTTCTACTGAAACTTATTTATGGTCCCAACTATGATCTCTATGAACCATTCAGAGAGGCAGAGAATAATCCTGCCAGTGCAGACAAGTGAAGGAATCAATACAAATGGGTAATGGTCTTCTGGTAATTTCTACCCTCAAGACTGAAGCAGAAAGCTCCCCCCCAAAACAATAATAACCACCTGCAAGACCATGATTTAATTTTTCACCACAATCAAATCTTGAACATTTTTATAAAAAAAAAAATTACCAACCTGGAACACGCCTGCAGTGACACTGCACACTCCTACCAACATATCAGAAATACAAGAGCACTGCTCTGTGCGCATGTTATGCAGTAGGCACAGTTTGAACCTTACCTTAGGGCACGTGTGTTCCGTCTGCTGGATGATGATCATGGCAGACGCTATCAGCGCACCCTGGCGGACAAAGTTAACCGGGTCATTGGTCATCGGATCCAACAGTGCAATGGCTTCCTGCAAAAAAAACGCAACTTATTCATAATTGTAAGATTTGAGGTTTTCACAGCGGCGAGTCTGAAGATTTCTGTCTTCTGGGTTGTTGCGCCGCGTAGTCTGGTTCATCGCCCTGATGACGGAGGCAGCATGACCTCCGAAACGTTAGTAAACATCGACCATACTACACAGCGCAACAACCCAGAAGACAGAAATCTTTATACTCTGATGAAGGAGGCAGTATGACCTCTGAAACGTTGGTTAACATCGACCAGACTACACAGCGCAACAACCCAGAAGACAGAAATCTTTATACTCTGATGAAGGAGGCAGTATGACCTCTGAAACGTTGGTTAACATCGACCAGACTACACAGCGCAACAACCCAGAAGACAGAAATCTTTATACTCTGATGAAGGAGGCAGTATGACCTCTGAAACGTTGGTTAACATCGACCAGACTACACAGCGCAACAACCCAGAAGACAGAAATCTTTATACTCTGATGAAGGAGGCAGTATGACCTCCGAAACGTTGGTTAACATGGACCAGACTACACAGCGCAACAACTCAGAAGACAGAATTCTTCTTATTCATAATTACTTCAAACTGGTACAACAAACAGCGCATTTCACGTTCTAGCTTGATAAAACGTAAATAAGGAACGCACATGTAGAAAACTAAACTAAAACAGGAGTGAAATAGAACTAATTCTATTTAGTGTAACATAAGCTAAAATAATTCAGGTAATAAAAACAAAATCCTGTCACAGTGGCCGCGCGGTCTGAGGCGTGGGCCTTCTGCCGCTTGGTCGCTGGGACCGTGGGTTCGAATCCCACTCAAGCCATGGATGTTGTGCTGTCCTGTGTACAGGCAAGAGGTCTTGCGACAGGCTAATCGCTCGTCCAAATGTCTAAACAGATCACGCAACTGAACCTTATTCCAGAGGCAAGCCTTCTTTGTTTGGTCCACATGGTGGAGACTCTAAAAACAGTGCTGGCAAGTGATCTGGGCGCTAAACATCCATTTTGCAAATGCACAGTTTCAAAATCTAAATGTTTTTCTAATTTATCCGCCCTTAATATTAATGATTTATTTGGGGGGGGGGGGGCTCGCCTTTATCATAGATGAGGGCCTCGGATATCGATTTCACGCGATGTTTCAAACTGTACAAAAATACTCTTAACAAAAGTGGCATATTTTTTTTGGAATGCCTAGTACCACACACAATTTTGAACTATTCTATGCTGAGGAGTGCTACTGATTGAAACTATATTTAAAATGCCATAACCTAAAAAGCGATGCTCTTTGTCTTGAGGTTTCAATCTAGAACAAATAAATTCTCAAGAGATGCGTCAATCATTAATTTGCATTACCGTATACGACAGCGTACCAGTATCTTTAATTATTCTTCCCCCACTAAACGAGCCCAGGAACAGGTCCTGACGTTCAGGACAGCTGCAAGTCCCAGCGAGCATTATTCCAAGAAAAACAGCGTTCAATTGAGAACGAGAAACAGACCGAGGCACGGAAAAATAAACCATTACCCCACGTTTTACGAGGGATGCAAATTAATGTGAATTTATACATAACTGTACATACAAAACAAACAAAACTACAGATCTGTTTTTTATTGGTGCGAAACCTGGTCCCTCTCTCTAAAAAAAGACACAAACGAATATTTTGAAACGAGGGGGGGCTGCGAGACTAAGACGGACGGAGAAATACGAAATTCGTACTAAGTTTTACTCATAAAAACTCCAGGGAAAACACCTCTGATACCAAGGCACAGCTGGAAGGATAATACTAAAATGGATCCTGCAGAACCAGGGTGTGAGGTTCAAGTGGCGGGCTCTTGCGTGCACAATGAAAGGTCGACTCACATAAAGGCGGGAAATTTGTTGGCGAGGTTATCATCACATTCAGATCTCAAATTACAATAACATCATTTTAAGTATAACTTTCGTCTGGCTCTATATACATGCGAAGTTAACTTCAACTTCTTTCTTTGGCATTCAAAACGCTGGTCGGTTGTTATGCTCAAACAGAGTGACTTTTATAATCACGTCGCACCGCCACAAATCTCTGGGTACAAAACGCTAAATTACAAATTAAAATATCCATCAATGAAATTAAAATTGGACATACGAAACTACTACAAATTCCAGTGGCGGAACCAAAGAACCGAAATGAACTGCAACTTGAAACAACGAAGCCCACAGAAAGTAATGATTAAAGAATCTGTTTCTGCCCACAAAGACAATCGAATTAACGACGTTTATTATCAGCTGCGCTGATTAATTATTACGACCAAACGATACCCACAGACAAGTCCGAGTTGCAGGAAACAATCAGCGAATGGCTCTCGCCTGTGTTTCGACGTACGCAAAACACGGGTGTCGGAAGAGTTGCAGATGCACCAAAGCGTTGCGGACTGTGACGAGATAAGTCATCACGGTGTACCACACAAAGGTTTTACGGCACAAAGACGGGCGAATTGTGGCATCTGTTGACTTGATCGTTATCACCGAATGTTCGTGGATTTGGTAGGAAAGCCTTACCACTCATTTAAATCTCACATCCGCCTTGTGACAGCCGTGCACATTCTGAAGATTAAAAAAAGTCTCAACGTTACTCGTTACAGGAAGACAAGGGAGATCTGGTGTGATTATCTGTTGCAAGTACAGCGGTGCGAATCCCAGTACTGCCAACGTTGGCAGCGGAAGTTCCAGGGACACAAGAAAATGAGGTCAGGAACTCCTGTTCTGAGCAAATATTTTTCTAAAGAATTACAAAAACTCGTGAAAATCCGACAAACAAATCGTTGTTTAAAACGGGACTGAAGAGTTGTTTATTTCCACACCACGTCGTTGGCCGTACACAAATGGGAAATACAAAATATCTGGTACTCTCGTCGCCAATAGCGCGGATTCGACGGACGGACATCAACGAAGAAATAAAAAGACTCCCAAGTTACGTTGAAACAAAACCCGAAAAAATGCAACATGAGAACGGGATGACGATGATAATAACCTCCGTAAACAAAATAATGAGACAAATAAAAGTAGAATTCGATACCGACTCACGTGAAGGCAGTCAGACCTTTCTGTTTCCATGACAACAACAGCCACCAAAAACGCTTCAACGACGCAAATGCAATGCCACTTCTTTTGTGTTCCGAGAGCAAGGCGAGGCCTGCCCTGCGGTCGACCCATTCTGTTACGGTGGTCAGTCGCGTCTACAGACTACACACACGAAGACTTACACAAGCCACATTTTATATTTATTCATAGGTTATTTAACGACGCTTTTCCAGTAGCTCAGACTATATATCGTCGAATGGGAGTATGTGGAAGGAAGTGGTCGTGGCCTAATTTAAAACACTTTCCTGGAGGTACTATAAGTTATATAAAAAGTAGTCGACTATCTGGCAGTAGTTTGCGCCGATGGTTGGTATTAGAGAGGCCCCGGGTTAAAACCTTGAATGAGGTTTTCGTGGTTTTCCTCGGTACCCCATCCCTAAAATTAGGTCACTACAGTCTCCATCATTATCAACTGCAATTCATTCAGCACGGCACAGACTGAGATACTCCCAGCGTCGTTTAACAAGTAAGTAACTATACAGTAGTTGGTAACCCTACGTCACTTCACGTTGTCTCCTGGCTTCCCACTCTACAGGAGCATTTTCAAGAGACCAATTCCTCCTGACCCTTCTCTCGAAGATCGTCACGTCAC
>NW_019060862.1:0-25397 GCF_000696155.1 Zootermopsis nevadensis
CACTCACCACTGTGAAAACCTCAAATCGCACAAGAGTAATTTCACTTAACAGTCAAATTATTATACAGCAACGTTTACTTAGGAATAATTTTCTTCGCATAGTTGAGTAACCTCTTATAAATTGCTGTGATACAAATACTTACCCTCTACAACATATGAACAATTCTACGTGTACGCGTGGTGTGCTGTTCAAAAGCTTTAAAACAAATAAATTTTAAATAGTAAGTCAAATTACATGACTTTCCGGACAATATACAATATATTAGCATCTTCAACTTGTTTGTTCTCATAAAACATATCGTAAAGTTAATATGGCTGTCTCCTGGGTTGGTTCACCGTGTAGTCTGATTACCGACGTCTGAGAGGTTTGTCTGTCCGGGTCGAATGTCGGCTACCTTTACCGACTATCCTGACTGAGATTGTCCTCAGAATTTTGAAGATATTTCCTCTGCAGTCCATAAAACATGAAACTTCCTCGTCATTTGAAATATTTATCTTAGCCCATGTAGCAATCACGATTTAGTAGCTCGTATCCACGATATGCTAAATTTGAAACAGCAAAACTGAATAACCTAACAACTAATCATATGAACAGGAAGTATATTCTCACATACCCTGTTCAACAAGTCCCGAGTCGCTGGACGACACATCTGTTTGAATTCCAGTTGGAAGTGTACAAATAACTGGCTGTACAGTGTTTGAAACTGGTTTGGTAAACGTTATTACAGAAATTGGTAATTGAGCGATAAATGATATAACATTTGCATTCGTATATGGAAACAAAACATTGGTTTTGTGCAATTATCTATGATTTCCTCTCTTGTCTCCTAGTTCATTTGTTACAACCTCTTCAGAAACAAGGTGTAAAAATATGGAATTTTATGTAAATCTTAAATTTTCTAATTCTCCCTTCGACGGGTAATTAGCATTCCTTCGACTTCGAGATATCTAGGGTTGCAATTTCTGCTCGCAGACCGACTGTATTCCGTCCCTTCATGAAATGCTGGAGTATCGCTTGAAAATCAAATAAAATAAATTTCGAAGATATTCGTCTTCTGGGTTATTGCGCTGTGTAGTCTGGTCGATGTTAACCAACGTTTCAGAGGTCATACTGCCTCCGTCATCAGGGCGATATTCATCGCAACAACCCAGAAGACAGAATCTTCATACTCTGATGAAGGAGGCAGTATTACCTCTGAAACGTTAGTAAACAACGACCAGACTACACAGCGCAACAACCCAGAAGACAGAAATCATCATACTCGCCGCTGTGAAAACCTCAAATCTTACACGAACCTACTTAGCTATCCACCCTCCACCCGGTCATTTTAACGTGCATACGCTCTCTTCAGTACTCTGACTTCAAATACCTTCAATTTGTTACTGACTAATACCAAATTTCACACTCATACAAAACAGCAGATAAAACCACAATAATGTATGTCTTAATTTGCACTCTTTTAGGTAACAGACAGGAATACATAAGACTAAGTGTTAGTACACACTGAATGAATTTAATATGCTCTGAATTTCTTCGTGACTGCAAGTTTGAAGAAGAAGAAGAAGAAGAAGAAGAACCGCGCCTATATCTGCTTATTTATATTAGCTCGAACTTCCTGTCCTGCTCCTTCTGCTAGCGATTCTATTGGCTGCAAGAGTTTTTAAATCTGGATCGTTTGGTCTTTGGACAGAGTATATGCCCTTTTCTTTACACCTGAAGACGAGGACAGATCCAGCCCAGTCCTCAAAACGTAGTGCTTTATAGCATCAGACGATGAACATGGCCACCAAACTAAACATCGAGACTATTGCGATATCCCTAGAATCGTTCATAATCGACTACAGATTAACTTTCGATTAAAACCGTCGTTAAATAATTAAATAATAATGTTAGTATAAATAAACGATTATAAATTTAAAACAATACTAAGTATACAGAATATGTGATTCGAAACTGTTATTTAAATTTCGACATATATACATTGGATGTTGTCAAAATAAACGTATGGACAGTTTGGCAACGTTTCGACGGTAAATTTACATGTCAACTGACGGGGGAGACGGAATTGTTTTTTTTGGACGCCCGGTACACAGAACCTGTAAGTTTTTACGAATACCGCATTGTGACAACGAAAAGGATTCACAAGGCGAGTCACTGGCGAGGTCCACGCCGGTGGTAATGTCGCTGCAGGGTAAAAGACCGCGATGTATCTCAAGGCGACAATCTTCGAGTTCAGCGGACTGGGAAATTAGAGTAGCCCGTCCAACACAGCAGCGTAGCAGAGAAGTATATCCTACAGGCGCACTGCTCTGGGCACTTCCTGCCTCGAGCGTTCGCTATGAAAAGCTGGAACATGTGCCCATTAGGTCGCCATGTTTGTCCGTCCATCTGTCTGCTTGTAACAATTAGAGAACTTGTCAGTGAAATGTAACGTATTTTGATAGATATTTGGGAGTTGAATCACAATTTGACTCATCCAGATTTTAGTTAAAGATAAATTACATTAACAGGGACTTTATATGTTCACAAATGAGAATGTTTGGTATAACTTAAAGATTTTTAAAGATTCCGTCTGCTTTTGTAAAACATTCTTCACATTTCCTACATACACCTAGATTTTCAGGGTGGAGTTAGACCGGAAATCCTGAGTTGCCACAGACATTTTTTACGCAAATTTAATAATATTAACGCATAATATAAATATCGTGCCTGTATATTATCTCCGAAACTACTGAAAAGACTGTGTTAAAGTAGAGTATTAGAAGTTTAGTCTGTAAAGTGTCAGCCTAATTTTAATTTTGGTTAATATTGTTTAATATTATTCCTAAATTTCGTGGATTTGATTTATAAAACTTTTTCTCTTTTCCTAAGAAACGATTAATTGTACAAAACATTTATGCCTTTTAGCAACTTAAGACACAAATCTTGTAAAGGTCTATCGCTTTAATCTGTAATACGTTTTCATAGAAGGTGGCTAACATTTAAGGAAAACGTAGAATATGTCATTGAGCCATACAGAGTGATGATTGAAGTGTGGTTATTTTTGTTGCAGAATGAAAAACTCGCAAAAAAAATACAACAGTCCTTTAAACAGATCAAGGCCGATGCTTCACAGCCGTTGCGAACTCAAAAAACCAAGCAGTTCTGGCATTTATACGTATCATTCAATAGCTTATTTTGCGTACTCGGTAAGAAATGCTGAAGTCAACATGAATTCATTTTGACTTAAGCCCTTCTTATCGAGCACCGAAGAAATAATTTCCGCAGTTGAGGAAACGTACTTAAATAAATGAAGATTAAATCTGTGCCCACCAGAATCACAAACTGCACAAAATTGAAGGCCCTTTAAAACAGGATGGTGAGAATTCTTATTTATTCATGCTTATTTAACAACGATGTTAGTAGCTCAGACTAACGTCGAACAGAACGATACATAAAGAAGATAGTAAAACGTATATGAAAGGAAATGGTCGTGGCCTGACTCGAGAAACTAGTCTGGAATTTGACTGGAGGGACAAAGGAAAATTACAAGAAACCACAATCAAGATCACTGGTGTCCGGGTTGAGGTTTGAATCCAGTACCTCCGAAATACGAAGGGGTACTAACCTCTCGATGTTCGGTACGATGCTGAGAAGAATATCTGGAACAAGGTCACTGCATAATGAGAAACTCTGTAATTTGTACTTTTCGCCAAACATTATGTTGATCAATTAAAGTGACAGAGTGGCTGTACATGTAGTATGCGCGATAAGCTAAATATGAGCGGGAGGATAATATTAAAATTATTTTTTTAAAAAAATATGTTTTGTGTAAAATGTACTGGGTTCAGTGGCGTGCTCTTGTGAACAGGGCAATACACGTTCGCATTATATAAAACAAAAACAAGTATTGAAGACGTTCGCAGCTATCAGTTTATCAAGATGAACTCATTTCCATGGAGTTGCCCGGTTAACCTCTGTGCTAGAAACCTCTACTACAGTAATAAGAGCCTTGTCTGTGGAAGTAGAATGTTTCACGAAATAAACAGTCATTTGTTATGAATAGTTTTAGTGATTATTAATTATGTAGCTAATGCCTTGACATTTTCCTATTGGGACTGAGAGAACTTTATGAAAATAATTATTCTAGAACTTTAGGTCACGTTTTTCTTAACAACATTGAATTGTAGTATAATGAGTCTTCATCTATTACATTGGTTCTCTACAAGTGCGTCGACAGCTTGGCGAAATAAGGTTTTGAATAGAATGATAATTATTTAAAATAAAATTATTATATTTAATTGAGTTCATTCATTAAGTAGTTAAAGTTTAAATATATTTATTTTGTACAGTCTATACACAAAAGTTTGAAGTTTATTGGTGTTGTAAAAATTATATAATATTAAAACATTTTGTTGTGTAAAATATTATATTAGCGCTCTTAATCGTAAATACGATTTTACATTATATTTTTTAGCGCTTTTATTAAAACGACATGTTTCGACGGGTAATACCGTCGGCTTCAGGTTTTTATCAATTTAAAATATTTATATTTAAATATCTAATAGTTTTAGAATATTTTAAATTGATAAAAACCTGAAGACGACGGTATTACCCGTCGAAACATGTCGTTTTAATAAAAGCGCTAAAAAATATAATGTAAAATCGTATTTACGATTAAGAGCGCTAATATAATATTTTACACAACAAAATGTTTTAATATTATATAATTTTTACAACACCAATAAACTTCAAACGGTTGTGTATAGACTGTACAAAATAAATATATGGTGATGATTATTCGGGATCCATAAAGGGAACAAATTCATCTACAAGTTAAGTAACTATCAAGTTTTCAAGAACAATGTATTTGAAGTTTTCACTGCGGTGAATCTGAAGATGGCTGTCTTGTGGGTTGTAGTGTCGTGTGATGTGGTAGAAGTTTACCAACGTTTCAGAGGTGCTTGCTATCTCCATCACCAGGTCGATGAGATCAGATTTTCGCTACACGGCGCCACGACACAGAGGACAGCCATCTTCAATCTGTACGCTATTATTGAGTTCAATATTGGCGACTACAAGAGAATTCTTTGTTTATCGATTGTAGCCACAGCTCTCAGCATATTGATGTCTGCATGGTCATTCCTTTGTTTCTAGCTGCTTGTGGGGTTATTGGTGTGAACATCATACCTGCCTGTGCCTTGTAATGTGAGCCTGTATTTCTTTCACGGTGAAGCGATTCGTAGCATGTTACGTCATCTGTCAAGCGGGTTGCACAGCGCAACCAACCTCCAGGCACACCTTATTCACGGTTATAAATAGACGTCGGTTGTAACTCTTTTTCTTGTATGTACATCGTTAATTCAGGAATCGTTAAACCTGAACAATAGAACCCCTGCAGATCTTAAAGCTTAAATTTAATTGTGTTATTACCAAAATTCCGGGTCACACTTGAACCATTCGTGTGTTTGTAGGACACCTCAGACGAGGCATTGGCTCGGAAGCAAAGCGTGACACGGAAAACGAGTATAAATTGGCATGTCCACGAACTGGTAGGAATTAGGGACCCCAAGCCAAATGTACTTGTGTCCCAAAGACCGCACATAAATAATATTGTAGAAAACTTGTTACGCTATTTGTGGTAAAATGTAATTTATAAAAAATGCTTCTAACAGTGTTATTGGCAAAAATTTGTTTTCTGTCATCAGCGGTTGTCAATGTAACAATCCTCCATGAAACATTTCCTTGGTTAAAGTATATTTTTCTTATTATAAAGTATTTTAATTTCAACAGGGCAAATGGAATTCGATGGAATGCGATTTTCTAAAAAAACAAGCTGTGGTGAATTAATATTTTCGTAATTTAAAAGCGTCACCTAATATTATTAGGGGCATTAAATCAAATTGAATGAAACAGGAAAATGATAGATGCACGTGGAAAAGAACGAGAAAATACATACAAATATTTGGGAGAAAAACACCAGTGAAAGATTCCGACTGAGAGAAGCAGACGTAATTAGCATTAGTAGGCTCCCTGGATTGTTACAATTCAGAAAAATAAACTTCTGAAATTGTAAATATTTTCAGAGATTTTGAAGAACACCTTGGATGGGAACTCACCTCAGCATCTTGCAAAGCGTCTACCACACGACATATAAAATGCGGAGAAACATTGATGTGGAATTCAAACCCACGATAACAAGACAGCGGCCATTTTGATGGGGTTACGTTGTTCTCTTTTGTCGATTAATCGGTAGGAACATTGTACCTTTTATTATAACCTCGAAATAAAATAATATTTCATGCATGAAATATTTTGTATTCAAAAAAATGTGTGCATTCATGACTGAAATACGTTACAAACCTAAATACTTTATTTTGCTGTTAAAATTATTAACAGCATTGCTTCATTACAGTATTGCAGTATTTGAAAGGAGATTTACGGATTTAACTCCCCGTCTCATTAATATATGTAGGTAATTTATTTGATTTTTCTCAGTTTGCTCAGGCACCTCCTGGAATTTTACCTTAAATTAAGCCAAAACCGTCACATTCCGCTACCTTTCCAATTCATTATTCACCGATTATATGATCGTACAATCATTCTACGCCATATAATCTGGCCTGTTGACAGCGTCGTTAATAAACCACAAATAATTTGTTTTAAAATAAAGACGTAGGGTTGAAGAAACAATCATTTGTACATGCAACATATATAAATCGAGATGCAGGAAAAGAGTTTTATAAATGTTTCTGTTGGCATTTTTCAGTATTAACATGCGATTCGGACATTGAAATAAACTTTGCAGTCTCCCGTTCCAAAATTGAAAGTAATCATTTTAAAAACGATGTGCATGAAAAAATCTATTAATCTCTTAATGTTTTTATATGCTGAGACATATTTCATATATAAATTTCTAAAAAAAATTACGACGATGTAACTTTTTCTCAATGCATAATAATATCGTGTATTTTATTGCAAGAATTTATCAAATGACGCCACTCGAATGTGTTAAGTTAAAATCAATCTACGTTCATTGTATCAAGCAAACCAATAAGCTATAATAAAATAGGCTACGACGTTGACTCCCCATAAGTATCCAAGTGTAATTTTTTTAACTTAATATCAAATATCTGACAATCATAAAAGTCGGAGTACTAATTTATGGTTTAGTAGCAATTAACTCATAGTAATTCTGTACTAAATATGACTCCTGATTCTGTCAAACTGAATTTACTAGATTTTTGTTTATGACAACTCCCCATTACGATGTTTGTTTGTCTATATACCAATATATTTTACAACAATCTTCGAACTTTTATGAAGCACGGTAATATCATGCATCTAGCGAGAGGTCACTTCACCTTAGTGAAGTTTTAATTTTCTATAAATAGTAATTCAATTCAATAATAATATTAATATTAATAATAATAACATGATACTGATATAAGTTATGAATTCGTAGTACCATCACTTAGAGTATCGTTCTGGTATCACATTTTTCAAAGTGAAACAAAGTGAATGTTATAGTTAACTATCTCTTTCTTTGAAGGCGATTATCAAAGAACCAACGAAATTTTATATGGAGCTAAACAACAAATATACTCTTCATAAAATATTCTTTATATTTTAACAATTATTAATATAAATGAGGCGACTATATTAACATTTAAGGGTACATAGGACAATCTTAAGGCGTCCTTAATTTCAAATACGGGAATTACGTGATAAAATAGACCATGAAACTTCATATACTCACCACACAGCGTACAAACTAGCAAAATACACTGAGAAATCTGAAAGAAAATGGCATGATGAGTTAAGAGAATTTGGCCGAATTCCTGTTTTAAATATAAAATTATTGATTATTTCTGACTTTCAAATTCGAAATAGTGGGTGTAAAATGAGAATATTACATTTTTCACAGACGTTTTCTGTATATTACGATAAAATCAGGCAGAAGCTTGTGAAGTGAAACATCTTACTTATTTCTACAGACGTGAGTTACGTCCTTGTGATTATCTGACACACAATGGAATAGAGTTCCGACAGTTGGCAAAGTATTGACTGGCCATTATTCATGTTTCTCCGGAGCACCCGCTCGTGTGTCAATGATGCATCGGTCTACAGAGAAATGAAGAAAGGTTATAAATAAAAAGGGATTGGACAGTTCGCGTTTCGCACATCCAAAAATTGAACATGCTGAGACACGGAACCCACAGAAATGAGGTATATTGCTGCACCAATTACTGAAATAATGAAGTCGAGATGAACTGGTGGCAGGCGGAGGATTGTACTGCTGGCTGCAGGAAGTCAGGAGTGGCAGGGCGTGGTTTCAAAGTGAGTGACGTCCCGGTGAGGGCGGAATCACTTTGAATAGTGATGAGCTGTTCTGTTGTGTTTTATAGTACTCCTGTGGCATCTCCATTGAGCACAGTCCTTGTTAAAAACTTAAATTCCCCGCCCTTCGATGCGTTTTTTTGTACAATGCGCATGCAAAGAACGCCAAAAGGGTTGGTGACTGTCTGTCCGAATGATTGAAATAGAGTATCGGACGAATCTAGATGAAATTTGGTGTGGACATCACGTCATTGGGGATTAGCCTGAAATCGTAATTTATACCAAAATGGTGGGCAAATAACTTTGTTAGATAGGATTGACAGCACTGCATCAAATTGATGTACGGTTGTTAATAATTCGAGAATACGAAACATTGGACAAGTAATTCTTTGTATACTGTAAAATAATTATATGATGGCTACGTGAAATTAAAAAAATAGTATTAATGAGTTTTCTATCCTGCGACCCCATGCGTACGAGACCAGTAGCTAGGCTAATACAGAGCTAACGCACCTTATGATGTAGTGGTATTAATTTATGCTACTTAATAAATGAATTAACATCACGTATTCTGCAAAATTGGAAACCATACATGTCGACGTAAGATAACTTGACACAATTTTTATTAATAATTCAGAATTTGCGAATAACTCGTGTGTGTTTGTGTGTACTATTACGGATTATACACTTCCAGACCTGTGTCGTAACAGAGTGTTTAAGACCACTTTCGCATAAACCCCTCATGAACCAAATCAGTTCTGTCCACACCGTCAGATTCTCTATAAGATCCATTTTAACAGAACACTTAAATCTACTTCTACGTCTCATAAGTTGTCTCTTTTTTTTTACCAGAGTTCTCGACTAAATACTGTGCGTGTTTTTTATGTAGTCATCGTGTGCTACGTTTGGCGTCCATTCAATTTTCTTTGATTTGTTCAACCCAATAGTGTTAGAAGAAATTTGTACATTATGGAGCTCCTCTCTCTGTAATATTTGGCTTCTTCGTGTTATTTCCCTTCTCTTAAGTCCAAATTTCCCCTCAGCATCCTGTTCTGAAACACCGCCAATCTAAGTTTCTCAATTACGGTGACGGATTTCACATCACGTGCTCTGATTCAACCCAGACTCCCAGAAGATGACGTATCTTCCATGCTGGTACTATGGATGCTAAGGAATCACAAAATTAAAGATTAAGTCGTCTTAAGGTGATCTCAAATTTCATAAAAATCCGTCAGTTTTTATTAAAGGAAGCAACCAGAATCTTAGACATAAGGACAAGAGAATTTTGCTTTGTAAAAAATGAAGGTTAGAAATACATTATCATTTCAGAGAAAACGCCAGTTTTAGTGTTCGTAATGAAATGTTTGGTTTTTGAAAGGAAACTGAATATTTCTAAATTGTTTGCTACAGTTCCAAATATGATCACTTCTTCTCAGTAGAACATAGCTCAGAACAGGAGGAGCAGAGTTCTGTTAGGAAGTAACATATTTCGGCTGTTGTTAAAGAAAAATGCTACACAGTTCTGTTAGGAAGTAACACATTTCGGCTGTTGTTAAAGAAAAATGCTTTGACAGCCCTTAACACGTGTACATTATATCGAACGGAATCGATCAGTAAGAGAACAGTCAGGACATGACTACACGAATTTAGGATGTCTGACGTAACCGCGCTGGTAATGATGAAAGTTAACTGGACTAGAGCAAGAATGAATTAAGTTCATGTACAGAATTCTAAATAATCATTATAACAGTAAAAGAAATGAAAATATCAAAACGTATGGTTTCGTAACTTTCATATCAGTTAAAATGAGAATGACTCAAACATTTCCTTACATGTATTAGACTTCATAATAAGGATTTAAAAAAAGAGAATATTGAAGGATATTACTAAAGTTTTAACACTAAGATCTATGTATTGTTATACAGACGAGTGAGGATTTGTCTCATATATAGATTAAAGTCTCTGAAGACAATATTTTGACATGAAATGTAGAGGGATTATCAGAAATTAGTAGCTTCATAATTTTCAGTCATAAAAATAAGTTATAACTACAGGGATCAAGTCAAGTGATATGTAGCTCATGTCCATAGAGTAAAGATTTTATGCAAAATGATATTATAATGAACCTTAGAACAATATTATGTAAGGCTGCGGACTGAATTAATTTAGTTGAGCATTAAAACCAGTTTCAGTCTTTTGTGAACACTGTAATGAACATGTGTCTACCATAGAAGGTAGATATTTTCTTTGTAATCTGAGCAACTGCCACCTTGTGAAAAAGTATGTCTCTTTGGTGTTGGTTTATTACATATTATGTTTTCCTAATATTCGAAATTTTCGTTGACTGAAATATTTTGCGAAGTCTACAAATATTTGTTGTCAAAATGTCTAAATATACTTGCTCATTCATCTCTGATTGAAAAGCATATTATATGGTAGATTATGTGATAGCTGAAGCCTATAAAGAGATTTCGGAATTTTTCTCTCTACAACTGTGCCGTGAGCATCTCTATGTAGACCCCAGTTGACTAATTTTCAGTGCGCGTGATGATCGCATCTTGAAGAAAGATCTCGCAGCCACAACTTCCGAGGTAATGATACGTAGGTTTCACTTCCGTCCACGTACCTTATACTCCATGATGTCTTACTTTCCACATCACGTATCAGCTTCGTATTCAGAAGTTCCTGGGTTTAAAGCCTCTGAACGGAAAATAGTAAGACAGTTCTTTTACAACGTTTCAGAATCACCATTCACTAATTTTGAAGTTCTACGCAAAATCTGAGGTATTGTCGTCAAATAAACTACTATTAAGTATTTAATCCTCTTATGTCATTATAAACTTATTACTGATTAAACACATTTGATATACGCAGAATTACATTGAAAGTATTTAATTAATTATTCTTGTCCGTCTAATCACAATTTAATAGACAAGAATAATTAATTAAATATATATCTTCACAATATGACGCAACTATACCATCTTATTGAAAGTATTCCTACCCTAACAGTGGTCATTAATTGTTAGTTATTAAAAATTTGTAATAAAGCAGTTGTAACCTATTGTAAAAATCGCTCTGTCGTTAACATGGCTGACTTCCGCTGTGTTATCACCTGCAATGGGTGGGTACTGGGACCCATTCAGTATCATATCGAAAGGGGTTATGCTGAAGCTTGTGTCTCCGGCTTTACTTAATTTCGTACGCCACGCAGTCAACATTGATGGCTCACACTTGCCATTAAACCACGTGTCGTGTCGTTGGAACAGCTTACTTCTGTGATAACGAAGGATCTCGATACGGGCATGAGGTGTGGGGTGGGGGGTGAGAGACCACGGAGGGGTACAATAATGTTCTGCACGGAGTTTTGCACTTTCAATTCCCTGCCTTTTAATTAGACATCAAAAAGGAAGTTTCTCGAAGGTACAATCACCGTTCTCTCTAATGTTTTCCTTTTTTTAACACTCCTTTCCTCGTCCTCCCTCTCGCACATCATTATGAACACGCCGTTAGTATTCATAAGCACTTTGCCTTATTCACTCGCTGCGCCTCGCGACCATATTGGTTGCGTGCCATGTGGTTATGAACTCCACACTGACCAACACTCTTCCAGTCCCTTCCTTTAAAAAAAATTCCTCCCCCCGACGATTTTCAGTAACATTATCTCCAAGCACGAAACTTACATACACCCTCCTCTCTCCCCTTCATTTACAAAGGCTAATACAACGCGAGGGCGAAAATATTTTTTTGTATGTGTTATCATCCCCTACATATCTCAGAAAGTGTGACTTTGTACTAAAACGCAAAGCTTCCTCGGACCCCCTTCCCTCTTCTGAATGCAGCCGTTGGTGCTCTGAATAACTTCCTGATAGAATCAAGAACGCTGATAAAACTTCTGCGTTATGAAGCAAGTTCGTGTGGAGACTGAGAGGGGGTGACGTGTGAAAAGATAAATAGACCCATGTTGTACATTGCCCCCTCAGAGATGATCCGTTCTTGTATCACTAGTCGTTACATGTGACGGCTGTGCAAACAAAGATGGGACAATTTAATGGTCAATGTATCTCACTGTGTTGTATAGCAAAACAATATATTGTCAAGATTAATGAAAACTAACTACTATTTAAATTCTCCCCTTTACATTACTCTAATCACTAATATTTTCAGTCTGTTATTTGTAGGTAAAAATTACCTTGACAGACCTCTTTGAAAGTTATATTTGTTATAAAGTCAAAAGAATATATATGTGTCTACAATTTTGAGAATTTAGAAAAAAATTAAATATTTTAAAACGCGTTATTTTACTAGTCATATGTCTCTGTAGTTTGTCTCTAAATTCTTGCATATACAAACGCATTTAATTAATTAAGACAGAAGCCCACAGTAATTTCATAGTCAGTCAAAATTTTTCGAAATTAATTTTTAAATCGTGGTGGGAATTAAGGATTATAACAAGATATTTACAATAATTACAGTCACAGTAATATTTACGGGTCGTTGTTCTGAATCTGAAGTAATGTATTATGATCAGAATACATTTTAAAAATTATCGCCTACAGCCCTGCTTCTGTCTTGTAAAATATATATTAAAAGGCTAGAATTTCTTTGCATGTGCGTACAGCATATGAAAGTGACTGACAGAAACACACAAAAGATGAGAATTAACACCAATTTGTCACCACAGAAAAATACAAGCACAAACGCTCACGTATATCTTGGAACTTTGAAAAGGACAAGTCAACAAAAGGGGCTGAAGACCGAGTGTCCTAGCACCGTACAGTCCAATCCTATCACGTCTTTAACAAAGCATTTTCTTTCACCAAAGTCTCTAAAGAGGTTTTTTCCTTTGAATTTTTATAACGCTATGTTTTCTTACGAAGTTTCGAGATTCTTCGAAGTTACGGATCAGAGCCTAAACAATTTTCAGTTAGTCCATTCCTGCAGTTAACTTCAATACCTACTACCCTCTAGAACAGTGGTATTCAACCTGGGGTACGCGAAGACATCTTAGGGGGTACATTAAATTTAAAAAATATATATATTATTCTATGATAAACACTGAATAATCAGTAATGTAATTTATTTAATTTATTTTAGATGTAGATTATATACTATGTATAACTTGAATTATACTCCAACAACTTTGGGGGTACAAAGTTGAAGATAAATTATATCTGGGGGTACGTGAAATTTTAAAAAATATATTATTTTATAATAAACACTGAATAATGAGTAATGTAATTTATTTAATTTATTTTAGATGTAGATTATATACTATGTATAACTTGAATTATACTCCAACAACTTTGGGGGTACAAAGTTGAAGAGAAATTATATCTGGGGGTACGCGAAGACATCTGAGGGGGTACGTGAAATTTAAAAAAAATAATATTATTTTATGATAAACACTGAATAATCAGTAATGTAATTTATTTAATTTATTTTAAATGTAGATTATATACTATGCATAACTTTAATTATACACCAACAACTTTGAGGGTACAAAGTTGAAGAGAAATTATATCTGGGGGTACGCGAAGACATCTTAGAGGGTACGTGAAATTTAAAAAAATATATATTATTTTATGATAAACACTGAATAATCAGTAATGAACGAAAACTGCAATACAATTTGGGCTGTAGGATTGAATGTTTTATCAGTATATGACATAAAATGAAATTATAAAGGAAAAAATTAAGGTCGCCCTGATATTGGAGGCAGAAGGAGACTCGGAAACGTCGGTAAGCTTCTACGAGAATACACGGCGCTACAACTCTGAAGACAGACATCTTTATGCTCGCTTCCGTGAGAATCTTAAATCATTCTAAGTTAAAGCTTAATTGATAAATAGAAGGAAAATTTCTACGGACAGAAGTGGTTAACCTGTGTTCACAGAATGTACGAAAACGCGCTCCAAATATTTTCTCTTCAGTACAAACGCGATGTAAACAGATACACCTAAAGACGGAGCCGTGCAGCTTCGAAGAAGGTATCTAACATTTGCTTTGTCACTACAGGTAAAATTTAAATCTGCACGCATTGGTTTCATAGTAGTTTACTACAGATAAAATTTAATTCTGCACGCATTGGTTTCATAGTAGTTTTCAGAGATAACGCTCAAAGATATAACTATCTCTCTCTATGATCATTTCCTAAATCCTATGTTGATAACAAATTCATTAATCTGTTTCCTAGTAATGGTTCTTGCGTTATTTATTTAATCATATGTTTCTGGTGCAGTATTTAATCCATATGAAATTCGTTTTAGGCCGCTTGGACACTGATTTAACCGACAATGTAAAATATTATTTTGCAATCTCGTGTTTGAAATCACTTTTTAAGTTGATACAAACAGATTCAGTAATTATTGTCGAGAGGTTATGTCTGTCCTCCTTCGAAACTAATTTTGATTTCATTTGATATTTTGTGTACGCACTAAATGTTTTAGCTTCAAATATTTTTATTTCTGTAGGTCGAATATAAAACTTGATTTACGTGCCCTCAAATGTTACGTTATAAAATTCACTGAGAAACAACAAAATACTCGCTTGCAATATAAAAACTTAAAATTTTATTAAGATCTGTAACCTTTAGTGTGAATACATTCCGAGAAAGGAAATATTTTACGATATTCAAGGATAAATAATATATCGCTTCACAGTGCTCAGGAAAGATCAAAAACATAATTTAACGATGTAAAATGTGCCATTATTTCTTGAAAACAAACTTCAGTCACTAGAGTCCCTCTTGAAAGAAAAAAAATTTTCTCAGGTGTCGAGAAATTCCCCTCAGTTCATTGAATTCAAATGTTACCGTGTTTACAACAGCGAGCCACTAGCCACTCTCCAGATGAATTAAATCTACCTCTTCTTGCCCTATATCTTTAAGATTTACATTAATTTTTGCACTCTTGCGTATTCATAGATCTTCGAAGTAGTTTCTTCCTTTAAAGTTTAAATTTTATCTCATGCGTGCTAAACTCCTCGTCCATCTTATCCTGCTTAATTTGTTCATTTTATTATGTTTAAACATAAGTTTAACTTTCAGCAAAGGAATATCCTTACGAATAAATAAATGGTTTCTATTTCTGAGGCATAAATAAATAATTTTTGTTCTCAGTATATTGTTGCCCTAAATTTATGAGGCATAAATAAATAATTTTTTGTTCTCAGTATATTGTTGCCCTAAAAAGTTGTGTCAAAACTAGATCAAACGCCAACATCAGTTAAATGGATCCTTTGTATAAAACACCCGGCGTGCTGTAATGCTAATCATAACTGCCTTTGGATTGTGTAGTAGAAAAATTACTCCAGTAATTGTGGTAAATATAAATGTTCTTACCACGATAAATTAAATTATATACTTCAATTTTCATGAAATTTTGAAATACTATATAGAAATTTTATTGAAATTTTGCATAAAGACATTATAAAAATGAATTCGTTGTTTAAATTGTGTTGGTAGTCTTCAAATTTGAGCTTTAATACCAGAAGCTGCCGGGGCAGACGGCAGTGCGAGGGAGCGTCGCGCATCTAAATTGGCGTCGGATCTTCTTATGATTAATAATCCACGGCCTGTGAACTCCCAGGACAGAGAGCATCAGACGTGACAAAATCTCCAGCACCGTAGAATTCTCGTAGAATTCTAACTATTGGTCTGAACGAGGCTGCGCGGTTGAAACACAATTTCTCACATTCTGTTGCCCTGAATTAACGTACGCAAAAAATCAAGGATTATTTGCGTTGTATGTAGAGACAGAGTTTCAGTTACACCAAGACCGATTTTTTGTGTCCTAGTAGATCTGTCAGACCGGCTACCAGCTGGACAATGAAGATTCATATCCACCAATGACATTTATTCAACTAGCAGTAATTAGTGTGACTGCACTGTCGTGCATATAATATCTCAGACCCTCTTGATGTTAACATTGCTCTTACAGTGTATTTACCGCTGAGTAAGACCGTAAAAGTGAAGTTTGTCCCACTATACGCCATGTATACCCTTGGGGGGAGAGGTGGTATAGCTCCTACTAATTCTAAACCCAGGCACTAGATGGGATGAGTGGTTAGAGTCACGTCCCGGCCGGCTTTACCCCCGGGAAAGGACCCCGGTACCCATTGTACGCCCAGAGCCGGTCTGCACGCAGAGGCTAGAGGAAATATCCCCCAGTAGGGGTTCGAACCCCGGTCGTCCAGCCCGTAGCTAGTCACTATATTGACTGAAATGAGAGGGCTCATGAGTGAGACTGTACTTTCTAATAAAACACTCTGTATCCCGTGATGAATAAATGTATTGTTATCCACAGTCAGCTGATCTCATAATCCGATACACTGACAATAATCCTCAGAACATATGTGACATGAAACATATAAATTAATGCGGAGTTTGACAAAACAAACAGTTGAAATAACGAAAAGGAGCTCAACAGTTCAGACTCTGGTAAGTTTTCATATCATTTATAGTAACCTAGTTAACTAACTAACTGTCTATACGTCGACTGGTCAGGAAATTTCTCATTTTATGGTACCCGAAGTTGATTACTATTATCACAAGAATCCGCAATTGGACCCTCACACGAATTCAATCCAGACTTTTAGAGGGAATTTGTTATATTTCATAAAATTTTGGTTTTACCCGCAAAGACAAACTGGAGGCTACAGCTTTAACTGTGAAAGTACCGATCACTCAAGAAAGTACGTGGAAGATGGATTGGAAAGTTGGCATTCGAATACATTACATGTTTTTCCAGATCCGTACCGACCAAAAATATAAAATATTTCACCTTGATGTTAATAACCAACTAGGGGAGGGGAGGACAAAGCGAAAATGTAATATTCTCTGGTACTGTTAATTACGAACAACACGTACTAGGATTTTTTTAGTCTCTTAATCTCTTAGTACACTGCAGTGAAAGAAAACAGTTTATGATGGAGACAAACGAAACCAGAGGAAGTGTTTAGTTTTCCAGCGAATTGACAACTAATTCTAAAAATAATTGTTCAATCTTTCGCATTTTATTTTAGAACTTGTTTGTAACTGTTAATCCATAAATGCTGCATAAACGACAACCTTTGAAGTTTTGAACTAAGAGAAAACACGAACCTTATTTTGGAATGCACAAACGATAACCTTTGTAGTTTTGAATTAAGAGAAAACACGAACCTTATTTTGGAGGGAATAAACCACATTTTAACAAATATGGCGCCTTAGGGGAAAGCGAAAGGATTTCCACTTTGACTCAATTGCAATGAATACAATTGAACAGAATAATCAGCTATTGAAATGCAGATAAATGCCTAATGTTTCTCCGTCACGTGTTAAGGCATTTTATCCATAAATGTGATCAGAAATTCGGTGTAAACATAAAAAGGACGCTAGAACGGAATATCTTAAATGTACAAGACATCCCATAATTGTTTCAAGTTAAATGACGGAATAACGTTGAATTTTTTTTTTAATTTCAAGTAGGTGAGACAGTGAATGCAAAGCGAATTCTGAAAACGAGATTTAAATAATATTTTAGGCTACTATTTCCGGATAATTAGTCTTAATTCAAAATAAGCCACTCGTCATTCATCATTCTTCATGGAAACGTTCTTCCAATTATGCACATCGAAGTGAATTTAGACGAAAGGTACCCAAGATACTTAGAACAAAATAAGAGGAGAGTCATTTGACAATAATAAAGCGGAGAATGCATGGGAAAATGGTAAGTGATACTTCATAAAGTAACACATACATACATATATTAATAATTTGCGTAAAACGTGGAAAAGTAATTAAATTACAATGCTGTTACTGAACCTAGACCTCCTAAATCTTGCCGTACTTCGTGTAAACAATTGTAAGTTTGTGTTCCAGAACCATGCGAGCAATAGCTTTTCTGTATGTGCTGTCGTGGTGTAATCTACTACGAGTCAGTAGATGTGCTGACACTCAACTACCATGTGGTGCGTCATCACGGAAAACCAACTTCAAGTTCTCCGTCATTAGTCGCCGAAACCTGACAGGGAATTGGATAGCCCATGTAAGTAGCAGCCATTTGTTTCTTACTTGCAATGACACTCGAGGAAGTTTCTAGCTCAGGAAACTCTTGAGTGACAAGAACTCATTGGTTCACATGTTCCAATGTGCCCCATTGTACTTCCATTTTGACTACCATCTCAATGGAAAGAAAGCAGTTGTTAAGATATAAATATTCTATTAAATTTCGTACTAGAGTTCTTTCGGGAAACATGTGATTGTTACACTGTCAGACGGTCTTTCTTTAAAATATTACAACAATAAATTTGAGGTAATTGTTGCAGCCAGAGATGAATTTTGTCAGTTCAATCTCGGACGGATGCAGAATAAGATTATGGTGGATAATTTGACATTGCTAATAAAACTTATTGATATCCATTTATTTTTTTCATGTGACCTGACAAACTATGTTATTACAAATAATAAAATTATTTGAGACAAAATTGACGAAATTTGATATGATAATTGTTTAAAGCCGATAAAGGCATTTAAACGACAGAACTTACATAGCTCGTGGAAGGTAAATTAGGACACGTACGTATCAAAACTGAGAAATCATATTTTATTTAGAGTATTTATTCAAGAATTTTATCGAATATAAGTAAGGAAACCCACAAATATATCAATTAAGTTAATTTATACCCAGATCGATTATCGAGTTGAATTCTTCCCAAATGCAATCAGAAAAGGGCACAGTCATGTGATTCCGTGTCCAAATGTTTACAGATGTCTTTAGAACATGACGATGGTCCAGAGTCAGGACAGTGGGAAGTTGACATTGACCACACAACAGTGACGTGTGATGGCAGAAGATCAATTCTTGTAACGAATACCGTAGTAGGTAAGTGAAAAGATTTTAGACGGAATTCCTTTGAGAACTACAAAAATAAAGTGTCACTATAAACCACTGGAGAGAAAGTAACGTCTGTTAATTTTGCAACAATTTTATCTAAGAAAAATTCTGAATGTACGCAGAATTTTTCTTTATTGTACCGAGAAGCAGAGATACATAAACCGAGGTTCTAAAAAAAGATTTTCTTAACCACAAGGCCGCCAACAAGAGTCTTAAAACAATCCAAAATCCCAGTAATGCAGTTAAAGGTATGTATATTTACGTGTGGGATTGCTGAAGTCATGTTATGTAACGATACAAAGTTTGATCTGGAGTGAAATTTTGCAAGAAAACTTATAATGCATTGCATCAAATATCTAATAGTTTTTAAAATATTTTAAATTGATAAAAACCTGAAGACGACGGTATTACCCGTCGAAACATGTCGTTTTAATAAAAGCACTAAAAAATATAATGTATAATCGTATTTACGATTAAGAGCGCTAATATAATATTTTACACAACAAAATGTTTTAATATTATATAATTTTTACAACACCAATAAACTTCAAACGTTTGTGTATAGACTGTACAAAATAAATATATAAGAAAACTTTAGTTTCTCAAATTTCCGGACATTTTGTTGCAAGGCAGAAAGTATAACGAGACGAAGACAATGATTTATGATAAACGATGGAATTTAGTGTTTATACGAAGTCTGTCCTTTATAGTTTTAGTACGTATACAAACAAGGCGGTTTTCCTTTGATTTGTGATGAAGCAGTTTTATGTTCTAACGTGCATTAGAACTCAAAAAAATACTTTTCGTTTCAGAAACAATGTTCAATGACATTATCATGATATTTGTTTTCTTATAGCTATTAAAATTACATTAATTGTCTGTTTTATATATTACGCTATTGTATTTATGTTTATTGTATCAAATTTTGTATCCATCAGAAAAATTTAGCTAAAATGTTGTGCTGTTGACATGTTATTTATGTGGTGCTTGGCGGACATTTGTCGAATAACAGCGACTTCTCCAAAGGTGTGTTAGACTTCAGCGTTATAAATAAAAAAACGGCTTATAGGACAGGGTGGAGAGAGGAGGACATTTAGAACACAGACGTACAGGTAAGCTGACTCCATATTTCAGATCATCGCTGTGGGTTACGTCATAATAGAACTACAGCTGATCACATTTTCTACATTCGCCAGATACTACAGGAAAATTGGGAGTACAATGGGACAATCCATAAATTATTTATATACTTTAAGAAAGCCTATGAAAATTTTAAAAGAGAAGCTCTTTAAAATACTTTGCTTGAATTTGGTGTGCCTTAGAATAGTGGTATTCAACCTGGGGTAGGCGAAGACATCTTAGGGGGTACGTGAAATTTAAAAAAAATATATTATTTTATGATAAACACTGAATAATCAGTAATGTAATTTATTTAATTTATTTTAGATGTAGATTATATACTATGTATAACTTGAATTATACACCAACAACGTTGGGGGTACAAAGTTGAAGAGAAATTATATCTGGGGGTACGCGAACAAAAAAGGTTGAATACCAAAAAAAAAAAAATATATATTATTTTATGATAAACACTGAATAATCAGTAATGTAATTTATTTAATTTATTTTAGATGTAGATTATATACTATGTATAACTTGAATTATACACCAACAACTTTGTGTTCAAGCTAATCTAACTCTTTATTTTTACCACCAATTACAAGCTGCCTGATTAAACAGTGACATTGATATTATCAGCACACATTTTTATTACGTTCCATAGACGGTATATATATTAAATATTGAATAATACAGGCGTAAGAAACTGCCCTCAGGGAGTCCTGCCAGGACGTTTAGGAGATTCAGAATTTTTCAAGGACAACTGTGAATGCTCTATTATTAACAAAATTATTTACAATATGTATAAAATGAACAAGTATTCTGTGAAGTTATTCCGTACTGCAAGGAAATATGACACTTCGCGTTTACATATATCATCCGGTTAATGATGTTTAACGAAATAACCTATGTCTAGAATGAAAACGTTATTGTTATAATTATTATCCTGGAAATAATATCACAATATATTTATTACAGATTGCAGCACTCTATGATTGAGCTGTCTTTTAGTTTTCTGATTTTCAATTAAAAGCACAGTTTTAGTCAACACGACAGACGACAGATGTAATATGAACTTTATTTATCTCGTGACGAAAGTGGCTTTTTACAGCGCCCCTGGGAAAACCTGCCCCCGGCTACGAACTTGTGCCTGGATTAGGATACTACAAATTTTACAAAATCGGAAAGAGTTGGTGGGAGGCGCAGGCCACCTGCGTCGAGGAAGGGGCTTATCTCATCATTCCAAATTCTGATCAAGAATTCGAAGCTGTTAAGAAAATTTGGGATCGCTTTCCTAGTCCTTACACTGACTGGAGGAAAAACCACGTGTTCATGGGCGTTAGCGACATCGCAAGGGAGGGTCACTTCATGTCCGTTCTGGGTAAGTACCGAAACACACAGAAAAAAATCTGTTATCCTTTAACTTTTCGTTTTCTCCTGTACGGTTATTATTTCTTGACATTAACCTGTCAGAATTCCTCTCTCTTCAGGGAATAACACGTAAAACCACAGATTCATATTCTTACCTGGGTGGTATTCAAATTTGATTTCAGAGACTGAAATGTTTAAGACGGCCCGCGGAAAAGAATTTATGCATTTGAATGTACTTACGTTACCCCTGAAGTGAGTTGTAATAGTGTAGTAAAATCAAAGATGATCATCATTTTATTTAAGATAAACTCCTTTAGAATTTTCAGTTACACAATTAACTTGCACTGAACAATTTTGTGTAGAATTTCACTGTATTCCAAAGAGTGAATATATACAATAGTTTTCTGTAACAAAGTATTAACTGTGAGATTAATCGAAAGGAATTTTCGAGAAATCAGTCCTGGTGTATTTGATAGTTCTGAAAGACCGCTGGAAAATACGAGAAATATAAATATTTAAAATATATTAAATGATGTTTCGATAGAGAACATCATTTAATATATTTTAAATATTTAAATGTTAATTATGGTAATATTTTAATATTTAATAGGAATTTTATTGTGATTAGACTGATAAGATTTAAACAAATAAACATTAATGGTTAGCTAACAGGAACCGGTCCTCCATTTTAGATGTTCTCCATGTGGTTAAAAAACAAGTTATTTTAAAATCACCTCCATGAAAAGTGTTTATACTCTTTGTCCAAAGAACTGATAATAAATACGACTGTCTTATGGCATGTTGAAACCAGAATGTAATCGGCTTTAACACGCGGTAAGAACCTGAAAGCTCGCCAACACATAATAAACCAAATAATTAAAACCAAATGCTTGGCTGCAGTCTTGATTTTCAAAGTCTCGTCTTACTGAAGAGGATGTGTGGCGTGGTTCAATGTTCCAGGCGAAACGCTAAATTCTACAGGCTACTTGAGGTGGTCATCTAATCAGCCGGACGGGGGCAGAAATGAGGACTGCCTCGTCCTGACGGTGAACTCCTTTCTGCACGATACAGCCTGCGCTGCTGAAGTGGCCTTCATCTGCGAGCGAGGGCTGTGAATTTGAGGCTTAAGTTTACTTGCAGCTGGGAAAGTACACAATTCTTACGTAGACCAAGATTAACTAATTTTATGGAGGAAAGTCTTGCATGAGAAGCTAATAGTAGCTCATCTGGCCAATAAAATCTCTTCTTATAAAACGTGAAGGTTTATTAATATGCTCACTGTACTTAATTCGGAACCAGGTTAATCCAATCCACATCTGCTACTTTAGGGTCTGTATTAATATTATCCTCAAATCTGTTCCTAGATTCCTGAAGAAATATTTTCACTTAAAGTTTTTCGTCTAATATTTTACATGACATTTTCTTTATTATTAAATAATGATAATGATGCCCTGTACTTTATAATGCTCTGCTCATACATTGCTTTCTCAATCTTCGATCCAACATCCATAAAATGTTGTTCTCATTGCCCTCAAGTTTTTCTTGTTCACAGGATTTCGCTGCTCGACTTTAATGTAAACTTAGGCTTCCGGCTCATATTTCTGTTGCCATCTTCAGGGTAAATGTATTTTGGGGATTTAGGAAATAGGCAGTTTTGTGTCGAGTGGAATATCTGCAAAACAGAAATTGTGTAATACAGTTCTAAGATACCAACTGGTTAGAAAAGTTTGTACTGAGGTACTGGTTGAAAAGATATGATGGGAAGGAAACAATTTTTCACTCACGTGTTTCGAAAAGGGTGTGACATTTTTATTCTGTCAGGATTACAGACAAAAGTTTCATAAGCATACAAAATGTTTTGTTTATGGATGTATACAATTCTGAGTATGAATTCAAACTGTGATGATTACATGATATATTGTATCATGTTAGCCTTAGGCACGACAGGTATATAACAACTAATCCACGTCAAATTATTTTTGTTTCCCGTGTTTTCTCGGCGCGCATTAAGACTGTAGAAAGCGCCTGAAGGACCTCACATATTCCCTTCCCAGCCTCCAGAGTCTCTCTCTCCTCTGCAACAACATTCGAGCGTCTACGACATGAATGCGTAGAGGAAGCTTAGTTGTAATTACCACAATGTCGGATGATGCTAGGGGAGTATTTTGTGTGTAATGTTTTGGTATTAGTTGGCGGTGGTGTCGAGTCAACAAAGGTTGGAGGGATGTTTACCTTGTTTCCACCCCCATCTATTCATCATCTCTCACCACCCACCACTATTTCCTTCAACCCCTCCGTTTAAACTGAGTAAGTTGAATAATGGTCTGAAAACACGTGTATAAATATTCAGTTTAGAGGTAAAATGTCCTCATATCATGCGAACTGTCTGTTTTAATCTTCTATTTGTTTAGGGATACTGTATCGTATAATTTTTATAGGGAGTTTCTTTGATAACATGAACCCTGGTCCTCCTTTCAAGTATCGGCTTTCTCAGTTCGATTCACGTCTGCGTTTTCAAGAAGTCGGTGGACGTATTCGGATGTGAAGTGTTAGGATGTTTACAAATATAAAATCAGGAGAATTATCACATTTTTAAAGGTTTTAACTGTAAAAAACTGTCTTTTATTATACAATTTTTTTAATATATCCCTTAAATATAATAAGAACTTCATACATTTCGATTATACACTAACAAATTATAATTACAATCATTCAGAAGCTAAGAGCACATTAAGTTTGAGAAATTATAATTCAGTGTAATAACTGGATGGTAGTAGGTCTGGTTGAAATTTACTTTTAAGTTTTGTCATACATAAAATATCGCACGATTTATTCGTGGACTAACGGCAAGGTTCGTGTTATTAGTTACACTGTTATCGTGAACATGAGGCCAGAATGCGTTGTGGTTTCAAGCAAGAGCTAGTTGGCATTAGAAACCCCGAGAATCCGTTCAGCCTTAAGACTTACAAATTTGTTCCATTATCTTAGATAAGATGAAGCAAATCAAAAGTTTCTTAGGTTTTCAAAATTTAAAAATAACATTGTAATTGAATAGAATAATTAAAGCCTTTTTATCGTAGTACAAGATGTGAAGAGGAGAATCAGATACAGCTTAATATAAACTATTAAATATGATCTATGTAATTTCTCAAAAGCCTGTCAAAGTTGAGTCATATCTTCAATTGCTTCTAAAATTCGGTTCCAAAACTCCCATCTCTTCCCGGTTCATATCCAAAGAAAGAAATAAAATGTAGAACACTATAATTCTACCTGTTCCTTTACGCGGGTGCCAAATTTCGATTCTCGCCCTAAGAGAAAATTATAGTTTGAAGAATTTGAGCGGAGAATTTAGACCTAAGGGGGGGGGGGAACTTCACTAGTATGAATTTTATACTCTGTTGTTTGTTGGAGCATTTCTCTTATCGAAATTACCTTAGGGTGGCTAATAAGTCCTTTGAAAGGGGGACAAAGTTCAAATATTTGGGAACAACAACAACAAATGAAAATGACACTCGTGAGGAAGTTAGGAGGAGATTAAATTCCGGAAATGTTTCCTACTTCTCAGTTCAAAATATTTTGTCTTCCCGTCTGATTTCTAAGAACCTGAAAATTAAAATATACAAAACAATAATCTTGCCTGTTGTTTTGTATGGGTGCGAAACATGGTCTCTCACTCAGAGGGAGGAACACAGATTGCAGGTGTTTGAGAA
>NW_019060862.1:36205-59899 GCF_000696155.1 Zootermopsis nevadensis
TGTAAGATTTGAGGTTTTCACAGCGGTGAGTATGAAGATTTTTGTCTTCTGGGTTGTTGTGCTGTCTAGTCTGGTCGATGTTTACCAACGTTTCAGAAGTCATCCTGATGACGGAGGCAGTATGACCTCTGAAACGTTGGTAAACACCTACCATACTACACGGTACAACAACCTAGATGACAGAAATTTTCAGAGTGAAAACTCATATAATTTATCTGCCCAAGGAAATTTAGGCCAGGCGACTGAAGACAGCTCAAAACTTACTCCATAGCAAAGCTAGCAACGTGGTAGAATCTCGTGGAGGCTGAGTAGAAATCCTTCCACGGTCTTTTATCATGTAGTTTGGCGATGGTTACCATAAGCCTAATCATCCAGAGCTCTTGATAGTTAGGACTGACTGTTGCAAAACTTATTAGACCCAGTTGGTCTCTCCATTTCTTTTTTCATTTCCTTTCCTTCAGTTCTTCCTACTTAATGACGCATTTTATTCTCGTCTCCCCCCATTCGCACTACATGCCACGCCCACTTCGTTCTATTTGACTTGATCATACCAATAATGTTTACTGAAGGGTACAAATTATGAAGCTACTCATTATGTAATTATAGTTACGTGTTTGTCACTCCACCAAACTTAACACGAAATATTTTCTCAAACGCCCTCAATCGGTTTTCTTACATTAGAGCAAGAGGCTGAGTTGCTTTCAGTCTAATCCTTGAATTAATGTGATATTTCAAATGACCTTTCGGTAAAAGCTGGGATTACTGACAACAGAACTTTGCTCCTCAGGACGGAAGAAAGCCCCCAAGTCTGCTGCAGATTGCAAGATGTCTTCCCTATGTAAACAGGCCAGTCTTAGTCTTGTAGCGTCTCGTTAATCCTCCTGACAGCAGGATTTCCCTTGGGATCTTGTGGTCTCGTGAACAAGGGTCAACTCACAGATTGAGCGCTATTGAGACAAGGAAAAACCGATGTGATACAGAAGGCGAACTGACGAAGAAAAATTGGACCCAGACAGACGTTCATCGCGTCTTTACAACAAGAATTCATTTGTGCTCAGACTACGTAGTGTTCACTTATGGGATAATATGTAATATCAATATGGAAGGAATTGGTCGTCACCTAATTCACGGTACTGTCTCGGAATTTAACTGGAGGGAAATATCTCAGGACGAGATTTTCTTCCTGGAGTTTTCCGAAGATGTAAGGTGTGTGGGGGAGGGGGAGGGGGGTTACTAACGAGGTTGAGAATTTCGGTGAGTTTCAGTTACGAACCCGTGACGTTTAAACTATTTTTATATATTAATTTTAAATAAAATATTCATCTTTTCAATTAATAAAAAGACTTTCTGAGAAATGAAGACTAATATAATGACGGTTGTATTCTGCGTTGATGCACCGTTTAGGCTGGTAGTTCCGAGGTCCATGCTGCCTCCATCATCAGGGATAACAGAAATCTCAGGAGTACTCCTGATTTTCTTCATTCGCGTCAGTGTGTAAGCCGTGGTGACGTAGCAATCAATTTCTGCGTACAATTTCCACTAGTACGCATTACGGAAAAACTTCTAATTATTCATGTTTTTTTCCATCTAATCACAATTGTATATAAATAAAATTATACATAAGATATTAAAATATCATTTACATATTCGGTACAAATAAATAAATATGTAAATGATATTTTAATATTTTATGTATAATTTTATTTATATACAATTGTGATTAGACGGAAAAAAACACGAATAATTAAATTTTAATTCGCAATATGATGCAATTATATCAAATTAGGAAAAACTTCTTTAAACTTTGTTTTATTAAACTAACGAAAGGCACAAAATCGTCTACTACATAAGTGTATCTCATGTATTTACAGGCTGGGGATAATTCATTCGACATTTTTAATGACACTAATCCACCACATTTTATCCAAATTTATTTAGAGTAATGTAAATTTATAGACAAATATTTACCATTATTTAAAAGCATCATAACAATGTTACATCTTTAAAAAAAACACCCGTTATATGTTCGTCAAGATTGATGGACTCGATGTATGAGATTTTTCATTACGCGTAGTAACATCGTGGAAGAATTGGAATTAAGTTCTTCTTAATTTTTCTATGAAAGATTATTTAAGAAACACTTACTCAAATGGTCATAAAAAAATATATCACAAGCCGAATTCGGGTGATCGGGCTCGCCAAGAAATTTCGCCATAACAGAAAATTATTCCGCGTTCATACTTTGTCCTTCAAGTGTTCGTCGAATTCCGAGCAGTAAATTTCTTCAGAAATGAACCTCACATTACCGGCCGTGTTATTGCACGTTATGAATCGAGTTCGTCGGTACATCTGGCTTAATGGACGACATATGACAGGTGATATTTTTAAGACGTAACTTCGTTTCAATGCTTTTCATTTGGAATGATATTTGCAGTGTAATATTCATGAAAGGTTACTTAAAAACGTTTTCACTTCCTTCATAAATAAGACAGGACAGATGGGGACATTGCAATGATAACACATTAACCCAATTATATCTTATAAGATAATAAAAGTATGCTAAGAATTACGTAACTTGTTCTAACCTTTACGCTTTCCTTCTGTATTTTAAAAATTGGAGATTCAAAAGTATAAAATCATCATTTTGTTAACCTTATATGGACGTAGAACGTTGTATCTCAGATTAATACGAGAACAGAAAATAAGATGCACTGAGAGCAAAATTATGATGAAAATGTCCGTCCGTGGCAGAGGCTGGAGGAAATCTTATTATGGGCCTCAACATTTGTATTCCGCTAACATTAGGGTAATCAGATCGATGAAGATGGTATGATGGAGCACGTAGGATGCATGTGTTATATAAAAATGAACACAAAATTTCAAATGGAAAACCTGAAAGGAACAGCCTATTTGGAGCTCCTATGAGTATGTGAGACGATAAGATTTAAAATGATAAAAGATGCCAGGTGTGGTTTGTCCCTCTGACATTGTTTTCATAAAACCTACGTTGAAGTGATCCTTCATAGATCTTCCGAGTTGTCTCTTCCTTTCGAGCTTTTTAATCATATGTTTAACGCATTTCTTAAATCTTCACCCCGCTGAGTCAAAATATTCTCCTAATATCCCCGTTCTCAACACCTTCAATCTGTGTTTCTTCCCTCAACATGGAGGACCAAATTTCATGTCCATAAACGACAACAGGTAAATTAAGAATTTTGTATGTTTTTATATCCACGTTGTTCAGGTAGAATACGGGAAGGCAAAAAAATTCTAAATTGCAATTTATTTCCCAAAATTTTCTGTTTTTAATTTCTTCTCTAGTGCATGTATAATTTTTAATCATCGCCCCTAAATAGTTTAACATTACGCGAAAATACAGGTCGCTGAAAGCTATAAAGAAAAATCCGCTTATATTCATGGACAGACAAAGAACCACAGTCATTACGAGGGACCTTCGGGAAGAGATTCGAATCCGAGATTCATTAGTACGAGCGCTAATACCACAAAGTTTGGTCGACCACGGTTCATGTGACCTTTTCTGAAGCCACTTCTTAGCGAAAGCTAACACTAACGTCGTAGTACCACGGCGTTATTAAAGAGTGGAAGATATAAACCATTGCCCTGCGAGATGACAACATCATGTTACCATCAGCCCATAAGTAAGAAAATCTGCCAAAAAAATTGCAAATGTTACTTCTAGATTACTAGAAATACCAGAGATAAATTGAAGTAACATTGGCATTTCATTAGTTAAAATAGTAACGTAAACAAATTATCTGCATGCGTGTGAAACTCCTCTCATGTGTGAATAATTATTATAAAATTTAATAGCTAAGTTACAAATCAGATGATAATAAGTAGACATTTCTTTCCTGTAATATCACAAAAATAAATCAGTTTATGTCAACTTGATGCTTGTGAGACTTAAAACTTATTTTTTACTGTGTTCATAGCAATTTCTTTCTATCGTTATTTCGCTGATACAAACGTAAAGTAATATCCAGTTTCCTTCTACATTCAAATGCTGTTCGGACATCTGCCTAATCGCGTCTCTTATACGTAGTTCCATTTAAATGTACTTCATACTACAATGAGAATCTATGGCGACACCGGACAACCAGCCTTTCCGCTATGCGACATCACTGAATCGGTTGTAGCATTTCTGTTTCTAGCGGCACAACCGTCAGATATTCTCACAGTGCAAGGTGCATATCGCCTCATTTTAAATCACTATAAACTGAACTATCGTGGTTTGATATCCTGAAAAGACTTTGCAAATTATGTTATTCAACGTATAGGACGAAGTTTTCTATGTAGCATCTTCAAATACCGGTAGTTTCGTTAAAATGTTGTAAGTTTCCTTCGTTTTTCAAAACAGAATCAATGATCAGGTTAGTGTAGCGGTAACACATTAGACTTGTTTTCGGTAAGTACTCGATTCGGAACTACATTCGTGGTACTTGCCACCTCTATTTGAACTGTCTGCGTAGATAACTGCCATCTGAAGACTGGAGCACATTCATCTTCCGAAACATAAAGTTTTTATTGTAGAATATAATACGGTGGACAAAGTCCATAACACCTCTCAATACTAAATGTAACATATCATCCTTAACACTCTTTAATATTACTAAATAATGTAATAGTTTATACAATTGCTTTATGATACGAATTAATTTTCCCACATCAAATTATTATTGATTGACCTGTTTTTACATCTTAACCAAACTCGTCATTCATAAACTTTGTAACATTTCTTGTTAAACGTTATACAACGCTGACATGACGTAATAATAGTTCTATCGCTGTCCGTGTTTGTTTTCAAAATGGAATATAATTCAGGCGCTGACTCCCACAAACAACAGGAATTATTTATTGACATATTTTTTCCTCTGTACAGTTCTCTTTGATCACGTTGTAACTATATTTCATATAGACTTTGACCAATAATTTAAAAACCAATATTAAGCGTTTCTGAACACATGTCTGTACATTCACGTTTATGTATTTCTCTTACATGTATAATACGTATGACATATGTGGTCAACCCATAACTTATTATAAAATAAATTTCATCATTACCTAATAATTTGAAACTAAAACTTACTTAGAAAAGTAATTAACATTTTAATTACATTTATTTACCTCTCCTTGAATACATTTCTAAAGTTTAGGGTGTAAAACACGAAATTTAAAGGGATAAACTAATTTTGTCATATTGATAAGTTTTCTAAAAAATGTCTGTATTCGACTCGTATTAGAATGTTTTTGAATGGCAGAGGAATGTTTCTTTGAAAATGGCTACTTGTAAATGTATGATATTCTAGCGAAAAGTATTTCGTACAATTAATATCAAACGAAATAAATAAAATTGGGTGATTGAGAACTGAACTTTAGTTCCTTTACAATATAGTATAAACACAGCAGAACATTTGATGTGCTCTTTAATGGAAATGTAACATATGTTTGTACACATAAGCGATCTCAAGAAAAAATCATAATCTCTCATAGAAATGGCATTGGCTTCCAAAGTCTCCTATAGAACAAGAGTAGATCCTTCACGTAATATTACTTCTAACAGGACACAGCGTCGTTGATGTTATGATCAATTATTATGAATTGGGTTTATCAATAACTAATATACTTCCGTCCGGCTAATCACGTGTCCAATGAGTCTTGATAAATATCGAAGATTGATATTTTTTTAATCCAGCAGGCCACTATACCTCATCTATAAATATTGAATAATAATCAGAACAATATCCTACATAAATTCAAGGCAAATATTATCGCAGTAAATTTCAGGACTATTTCAATATCTGAGTTTTTATTTTCTTCACACCTCGTAAGATGGAACGATAGACATTTTTGTAGTATGAAGATTTCCGTCTTCTGGGTTGTTGCGCTGTGTAGTCTGGGCGATGTTAACCAACGTTTCAGAGGTCATACTGCCGCCGTCATCAGAGTATGAAGATTTCCGTCTTCTGGGTTGTTGCGCTGTGTAGTCTGGGCGATGTTAACCAACGTTTCAGAGGTCATACTGCCGCCGTCATCAGAGTATGAAGATTTCCGTCTTCTGGGTTGTTGCGCTGTGTAGTCTGGGCGATGTTAACCAACGTTTCAGAGGTCATACTGCCGCCGTCATCAGAGTATGAAGATTTCCGTCTTCTGGGTTGTTGCGCTGTGTAGTCTGGGCGATGTTAACCAACGTTTCAGAGGTCATACTGCCTCCGTCATCGCCCTGATGACGGAGGCAGTATAACCTCTGAAACGTCGGTAAACATCGACCAGAC
This sequence comes from Zootermopsis nevadensis, assembly GCF_000696155.1. The sequence goes on from NW_019060862.1 coordinate 42,499, forward strand.
TACACAGCGCAACAACCCAGAAGACAGAAATCTTCATACTCACCGCTTACATTTTTGTAGTAGATTAAAATGTTTCATTATGCGAGATGTCGCTACAAGATAAAATATTGATACCAAGATTACGAAAAATGATACTTTGTTCAAAATGTGTGATCTGAAGCTTTCATGGCGACTAAGTATAAATAATTATTCTCGGGCTACCAGCAGTGTCAGATGGTTAATTTTTTAGACGTTATGATCAATAACAAAGCATCACAATAAGTTTTACCGGAATTATGTCTGCCCTATAGGCGTATAGGTATTATTTACGTGTGACTCGTGGCTCACAAATTTGTAGAAGGCATTGAATTTGGTGGTGAATTACTGTATATACATTATTTGGCAGCTTTTCTGGTGTAAACGAACACGTGAGTTCGGAAGGTTTTTGAGTAATCCTGAAGCTTACTGTATGATCGTTTTCCATCAACCACATTATAAAATATTCTCTTTCAGAGACTGCCTTATTCACGATTATGTTTTATGAATAATGAACATGGGGCATCCCAGCAACAGACTCATTTTTAAATATTACTACAAGTCGACACATTTTTTAAATACATTATTATTGTATAGACACTCAAGCTAAACGATCAGTTAAACAGATAGATCCTTCGATTTAAAAACAATCCTTTCATTCCCTATCGGAATAAGATCTATTTAACGGTTTGATTTTATTGATTTTTAAATTTACTGATTTCACATATCAAGACTGGAAATAAATCACCGAAATGATATTCATTTTTTTTATCCAATTAATAATTTCATTTCAGAAATATTTGATGTGATCTTAAAGTTAAATTAACGTATAGAAGACTCGTTATGTTTACGTTCATTTGTTTTACATTCAAAATTATTCAGCAAAGTTCGATTAAATTTGGATTTCAATAGTCTACTCTAAACTACGTACAATTTCATGTTTTAACTTGTTATAGTAAATTAATCTGTATGGAACACATTAACAGTTATACATACTGTCAGTCAATGTAGATTATATATAAAAGTTTCAACAGGACGGAAACTTATTTATCCGTTGCTTATTTAATACTCTTAAATGACGTAGAAGAATAGAATATTTAGCATTTAATAAACTTAACATAATGTAGATGCTAATAGTTGTAGTCAAATTAGAGATTCTAGCCCGGCATTTCTTGGATGGGCTGAGGAACGATTCGGAAACCTCAATATGACCGGTTTTTGAATAGGTATTTGAACCCGATGAGGATGTCAGCGGAGTTGCAAAGATCAAATTGTTTTCAGTACGTCACTTGAAATTTGAAGCTGTAACATCATTAGTTTCACATTCTTGTACAGCATAAACTTAGTTTAGATAACCATAAGCCATGCCATTTACATATCCTACATCCTGATGCATCAATTGAAATGTTATATGTTTTATTACGTCACGTGGGGCAGGAGAAAATTAATTGTTTACTTTGTACTGCTTTAGGTGGGGAAATTGGATAATTTTCTGTCATTGTTTTAAAACCATCCGACACCTGAAAACTAATTCCCCCTAAAAGTTATCTAAGTAAAATATTATTCCGGGGGGGAATATAAGCTGTAATCTGGGACAAGGTGTGATGATCATTGTGGCAGTAAGAACCTCTGAGATTTCAATCATTATGTCCAGACTACAGAGAGAAATATTCCAGAGAATCTCAATTTTGCCTGCGTGGTTTCGTCATTCAAAAGACGTAATCGAATTGCGCGCAATCTTCAGGCTACAAGCCAGCTCGTCTCGGCCAGTACGATCGCTTTATTAAGAATTCACATAATATCGTTTTTGTTTCAATAAATTCTTTTGTACCAGACCAGATGCAAGTTTACAGACAGATTACAGTCATAACACTGACGGAGTGAACGGTCCTCAACGTCGTGAGTATATGAGAAAACACTTATTAAATCATAGTTCCTGACTTCACAATGCCTAACATTCCATTCATATTTTCATCTCTAATATCAAGAAGATATTTCTCATTAGAATGGACGGGCAAGATATAAAAGTTGAACTGACATACAACATATTTCAGCTATTACACACGAACTTACAGAGTTATGTTTCTCAACCTGTGATACTCGGTTAGCTGATGGCAGTTCAGCTCAAATTTTCTTCAGAACGTAATTAACAACACCTCCTACACAGTCTCCCTCGACTTGAGTAAATTACGTTTTTTCTTCAGAACGTAATTAACAACACTGCACCTCCTACAAAGTCTCCCTCGACTTGAGTAAATTACGTTTACTTTCTCCATTATAAATCACCATAATATTTCTAACCTCATAATTCTTAATTCGAATATTACAATATATTTTAAACTTTAATAACACATAAAGACATATTTTAATCGTATATTTACTTGCACTAATAATAATTTTGTTTTGGTGTTTATATTGTGGTTTTCTGGTTATAACATCGTGTATATTAGTAGGCGGTTACTAGCGTTTCGGAAGATTATGTTACCTCCATCTTCAGGAAAAAATATTCTAACCATGGGCGTAGCATATTTCTCAGATGAGATACCTACAACCTGAGATGTTAATAGATTCTTAGAATCTTATTATGTGTTCTATACAATGTGAGAAAGACGTGTACTGGTTCGTGGAAAACTGACAACTATTTTACTAATCCTTGTGGTAGAAAAGGTTAGGAACTTACTATTGAAGGGACGATGTATCAAAAAAATCTTTACGCTACAGCTTGTGAAAAATTGATTAATATATTCCTTAAATTACATATAAAATTCTAAAAATATGAAACCTCTAAGTAGACTTTACAGACATATTTAAAATATAAACTTCTGAAAGGGATTCACAGTTCTCAGTGACTGTGGAAAAAAGATGATAATTTTGATTCTTTGAAAACCCCAGTGGAATATTTTGTTAATATCATGTGGTTTACCACATCGATATAGTATCGATGTTCTCAGATTGGTATTTGTGAAGCAGAGGACTGATCCCTACTAACTTCACATAATCCATTTTATATTCGAATATTATAATTAATTTCGGAATGTATTATTCCACACAAATACCTTAACGTTTTTGGCATTACCAAGATTTGGAAAAGAAATTTAAATTAAAAGTTGTAATTGTTCATGTAAATTTACGTATATAGACAGAACTCGTAACAAAAATTATAAATTTCTAAACGTATGAAATAGTAAAAATTCTACACACTAAATTACTGTCAGTACGACCTAGATAAATAAGCTACTGGGTTTTTTTTAAGCTTTTACGAAAATTCCTGTGAACAAGATAAATTACGGTATTGTCATGTGTATGTGAGCAGGATGGCGTTGACAGAGATGCCCCGGCACACTGTTCAAATAATCCTGTCTATAATTTATTAAATGATAACAATTTCTGACTTACAAAAATAATAAATGATATGTCACTTTTCATCTAATTACGGTCCACCAACTGTCACACGTAATGAATTGTTACTAATGAGGTCAGGTTATGAGCATTCATCACAAAATATTCACACAAGGCAGGAAGTAATTCTGTGCTATCTCTAATAAAACCTGCTCTTTGTAAAACGTAGGTCATGTGTGAACTATGTATTGATTTTGTAATTATTAATTTTTCATTTTAGTCGTATCTACAAAGCTTGATCAGATAATATGTTTTTTGTCCTACGAACACCTCAGCTTCTCACTAGTAAACAGCTTTTTAACATGTGAGGCGAACACCATTATGATGGTATGAGATTTCTGAAGTGGTATAAAAATTAGTTTGCCTAAAAAGTAGACAAATATATTTCAGAATTCTCACAAAACGATGATAGCTTCTCAGGTTGAGTTGTATGTGAAAATCAGATTTAAACAAAGAAGAAACAGTCAAATGCAGCTGATGCATTACGGTAAGCTGATACTTAGAATTCACTAGAAAGAAACGTGCGGACTGTAATTCACACATGAGGCCTTTGCAAACTCTGAATTATCAATAACAGATTAAATCAGTTGTCTCACGATGGATAACCATAAATTCCTACTATACAAATCCTGTCTTAAGTTTTCTTAAGTAATGTAAATCAATGCCGGTAGATAACAAGACCAGCTAGTTCTGTGCTAACATGCTTGGAGTCTTGCCGTAAAAACTGCTTAAGTTAAAATTATTCTTTTCGTGAGGCCGCCATGTTGGTTTTACATTATAAGAAGAATTACTACACCAGAGTTTTGTATTTTCCGATGGATCTACTGTAGATTCCACCTCACAAGTTCATTCTTCAGCCATGTTTGTAGTACCAATAGTGGGAAAATACAAAATTCGACTTTAGGGTAGACTCCAATGGCATAATTTCCTTACCAAATTTTATCCAAAACCGTCCAGCGGTTCGGATGTCGAATCATGCGGACAGACACATATTACCGTCAATTGAATAAAAATTTACTTGGATATTATCCATCGTCTAGTAATAAAACGTAAAAAACGTAAAACGACGTTTCGGAGATGGTCCGGAGATAGGGATTAGCTCTATCTAGTGGGCCCAACTGAGTAGGAACCTGAAGACGGAGATAGAGCCCCATCTCCGAAACGTCGTTTTACGTTTTTTACGTTTTATTACTAGACGATGGATAATATCCAAGTAAATTTTTATTCAATTGACTCTTCACCATCGTCAAGAAGTTTTAGATTTGACATATTACCGTCTTTACATGCGTCCTTTTCACGAAAATCGTGCAACGAGTGCAGTTCCAGATCGATTTCTCAACCTGATTGCTGTTCGCTGTTCTCTTAAAGCGGAGTTTCGGTTGGTATCATTCAAATATTTTAATAAATTGTTATCAGAAATTCTTTTATAGAAACACTTACAATGATAAGGAAAATGTTACAGGGAAATCGAAATATGTTTGGATTGTATCAGCTTTAACTGTGGCCGCACTCCGTCCGTAATTTCTTGAAATGGACACTACACGGAACAACAAATGCGAGGCTGCCGAGTTCAATTAAACAGAATTAAATCTGAGTTTCTCATGTCACCGTTTGGATCTGTACGTACATACCAGCGTTTCAGAGAAATGTACTAATGATGGGTGCAGTATAATTTTCTGAAATATTGGCAATATTTATGAGACCACGAGGCCTTACGACATAGGAAACCGACATCATTAGAATAGTTTTATTATTTTACAGTAGTACATTAGCATTTTGCCCTAGGGAGTATTTCTTCTACAGAACTGTTGTCCTTATGTTTCTCCGGCTGAAATATATGACCTCCGCTTTCGGGGATAAGCCGTGAAGAATGTTGGAGGTCTCCCAACGTTTCGGCAATTATTTATTTACCATCTTCTGGGTTAACACTGCAGGGTAAATACAATGTTTTCCATAATACCAGAAAACCTGTAATATTTTACGTGACTTGTCTCAAATTACCTCATCGTCATATTCTTATCAAGACAATTACAAACCTAGTACAATAAGAATAAGGTGTTTTAATATTATAAAATAGAACTTCATAGTTAACAAGGAATATTTATGGAAATTTCCATAACGATAATTCATGTAACTTAAAAACATATCAAATATTACGAACAAATATTAGTCCAGACTCATTCCAGACTCTTTTTAAAGAAAATTATCTACGTTTTCCGTACATTTTTCTCTCCGATAATAGGCAAAAAAACTCGGAAAGTTTTAATACGTACTAGAATATAATCTTAGCAAGTCAGGAATTCGGAATTAGCTGAATTAAGAAAAAAGCAAGATCTTACAGGCGATGCTAGACTAATGTGTATCTCTACAACACTTTATTTATTCATTTACTCCTAAAAGTTTATGTTGTTATTAACAAAATATATAAAAGAATTTTAATTTAATGTGACAATCTTCCAGTTTTCATAAAAATTTATGGACATAATGTTTAAAATCTTTTCTTCATTCTTTACTAATTATTTTTTTATCGGAATATGAATGTTCATATTACCGAATTAGGGCATTAAAAATTACTTTTTGGGATAGACTAAGAGCATAAGTTCTATGCCAAATTTTATCCAAAATCCGTAAATTGGTTATCAAGTGTAATCAAACGGATCGACAGACAGATGTTACCTGCCCTAATATGCGTTCATTTCGTGAACAGAACGCACGATAAGTATCCTAGGAGTTTGTATTGCTGAAGTCGGTTTAGAGGTGATATATAATCAGTAGTAAGTTTGGAGCAAATCTGTGGAAACGGGCATATTTTTCTAAAATATCATAAGAATTTTTATAAATAAAAAATAAATGAAATGTTTCTGCAACTTAAAATTTGTTAATCCAGACCGAATTTGGATCCATTTAAGACACTAATCAGTTATGCAGAAAACATAACAAACCACAGAGGCATCCCATTAAAAATATAAAAAAAAATTTACATTTCACCACAACAATATAAATTATAATTATGTTCATGTAACGCCGTCATTTACAAAAAGTTACAAACACACGAAACGGCTCGTAATATAACGAATTAATGTAGCCTACGTTCTGTCCGTCCGGCAGGCCACTTCCGAGACTGGGTTATAATCCCGCCACTTAAAATTTTGCACGCCCGCACACACAAATGAATGTGCAATATAACGAATTAATGTAGCCTATGTTCTGTCCGTTCCGAGACTGGGTTATAATCCCTCCACTTAAAATTGTGCACGCCCGCACACACAAATGAATGTGACAGCAGTATCTCCACACCTCATCTGCTCTGTCACATTCTTTAAATTACGTCATCTGACAGCTCATAACTGCACGTTCAGTTCACCCCTCGTGTCGTCGCTTACCAACGACAAGCCTTCGGCACACTCGGTGCCCCTGAACGGATGGCAACACGCTCATCATTGGCTTGCATTAAAACCTGAAGTGCCTAGAGAAAGGATTCATTTTCGCCTTTTCGCCTTTATTGGTTACGTAGCATCGGATGGTAAGATGACCTGTGCGTTATGAAATGTGAAGAATGTGGCAGGAAGTAACCGTGGATCGTTTCAAGGTACTCTTTCAGAATTTGTGCAGACGGAAACCTATGAATAAGTTAGGTTAGGTTAGTCGATCGTGTCGGTGGACCCCAGATCAGGTCTGAATGCACTGGAGAAGTTTAATATTCCTTATACAACAGGAAACTTTAGGAAGTAATATTACTGACTGAGCTGTCCTGGTGTATGTGGTTTGCGCAATTATGTTTTCATAATGCCCACTAAAACCTCGACACAGAAGGAATTTTTGATGAAATAGTTACTGATATTTTTATTTTCAATTATTTCAATATAAGAATTTTCACATAAAAGTTCTGAAATATACTACGTTTCGGAGACAGGCTCAGTAACTTTCTTCAAGTAATAATCTTCTATATCTGCAGTGTCTGTTAGGTTCCATTCTACAGCAAGACTAAACATAGCCAGTCTTCCGGTCGTAGAAGGTTTTAGAATTGTTTAATGTCTGAATTAATTGTTTAGAGTATTTTGAATTGCAAATAAAATTTCATAAGGTCTAATATTAATTCACTGCTCTAAAAAAATATTGGAATTATATTTCATAAGTTATTTGAGATAGTCTAGTGATTATTATTTAAAGACTTTATGAGTCGATCCCCAACGCTGTCATCAATCTTGAGAATAAAATTAATAAAAATGTCGGTCGGTCTAATGAAAGTCAATCAAATGACGCCGGTAGAGATAATTCCTGAGTCTTTGTATGTATCAGATGCAAATTAGACAAACCTGAACGCAAATGTAATGCACTTAGTTCTAATAAATGATATATCAATGTTTAATATAAGAGAAACTTTATAAATATTTCTTGGGTATTGTTAGAAATAAATGATTAATTAAGATAAATTATTTATCACGTACAATGCTAAACTTGTGATAAACCTTAAAAAAACCTAAAATATTTTTGGTTTTCTGAGCTTATTATCAGCTCCTCAGGAAGGGCTTTGCTACATGGAGTTTTCTACTTAAGTTATGTTAGTGACGGACAATCATTCTAGATAAACATGTTCCTATTTGCAATGAAGATGTCTGTCTTCTGGTTTGCATATAGTCTGGTAGAAGTTTAACGACGTTTCAGAAGTCCTTGCTGCCGTCATAATCAAGGCGATGAGTACCAGAGTACACGGCCAGCAACCCACAAGACAGCCATCTTCATAATCACGGCCGTGATAACAACACATCCTGTTACATATGGGGATATTCTAACGATGCAAGTAAAGAACCTCCTACAATCTGGCGTCCGAATATAGAAATATATGAGAATCTCAATCACGTTCTGCCATCTTTTGAGAGATTTATCAACGAAGTGTCCCTACTCTGGAACTTCCATGCTTGTATTTCTAATTTCAAAAGGTTTTATTTAACGTAAGTCATTAGAAATCCCATTCTTATTAAAGTATTATAAACTTTCGGGCGATGTCTTTATTTCCTGGAGGATGTATTGCCGGGCCTCTTTTACAAATTATTTTATATCAAATTCCTTCCTCGTTGGCGTTCTACTTCGCTCAATACATGCAACGTATAAGGTAATGTTCACTCTCGTGACCTCTACCGACAGAATCGACGAACTGAAAGAAGGGAGTAGCAAGTATTATGAAAGGAGTATAGATGGCATTGTCACAGAGCCTAGGTTGATATTATATACTTCAAGTACTACGTATTAACGTAAGATTTATTAGCTTCAAAATATCACAGATAGTAAGTAATAAGCTCTAGAATTCTCAAAAGACAATTGATTTTTTTTCTTTCGAAATAAACACTCCTAATAATTTCTGTACTTCCCCTACTGAAATAAGAAAACAGCGTTTGCTTGGATACCCCTCATTAACTTTGTAGCAAAATGATTTTCATATTTAACATTAACGTAACCCCATCATAAGTAAATCATCTTGATAATAATTGCCTAAAATCACTCCTAAATTAATTTACAGCTGAAAACATGTTAAGAATGAGTAGAAGGTGTAACCTCTCTTCCCCCAAGCGTCTACATGGCGCGAAGTTGAACAGCTTTACTTTTTAAATAATGTGTTACTTAACGATTGGAATAAGGAAGGAAAAATGGTCCACTCTCATGCCAAGTTTTGGGATATTCGCATTACTCAGTAATATTATTCCCAGTACATTTTCTCAAATACTTAATATAACGTAAGAATTAATGTAGCTGTGAATTCTACAGTGAAGTCGCCTGTGTTGATACTAGAAACGTACAATTTCCCAGCCATTTTTGGCACTCCAATTCCTAAGTATTCTTTAGAGTAATGAGAAGAATATAAGCCCTTTCTAATAAGTAACATTTTGTACGTATAAAGAATAATTTGTGAAGAACACGGTTTGGACCAGGGACATCCGAATTTTTAAGACTTGGAGTCACGTTAGCTCCTTTCTTATACACCGGTTCTCTTATATAATTACGACAATTTATTACAATGTGAAAACTCTACTAAGTTACTTCTGAAAGAAACTTCACTTATTAACCTAATTAAATTATATTAAAACCATGCATTATTATTTATTTTATTAATTATTTATTTGTACTTAGTAATAACTATTTGTTATTGTGCGGCGTGATGTGGTGTCATAGAAACGAACACGATTTTTACAAAATACATCAGTGGACCACGGGTTGAAAACCTCTGACTTAAGTCTTTCAGTTTGTTCTATCTCTGTTCATGGCTAATACGGTTTCCATAACAACACTTATATTGCAAAATGCAAGGCGGCTATGGCATATGGTATAACCATAAACATCCTATGGTTATCGATTCGAAAACATCACGTATTGTAAAGAAACTTTACATCAAATATATCTATTGGTTGTCACACATTTCTAGTATTGAAAGTAAAGCCACGTTTCGAAAAATTGATTCACTCGAAATTCACTATCGTAGACCTTTACATAATTTTGTCGGTCATTTTCAATTTAAAGTCAATTTTCGGAGATTGGAGAATATTAATTTTGGAAATATGTGGATTGTGATCGTTTGGGTTGTAACGCTGTGTAGTCTTGTAGAGGTTGTCGATGTTTCGGGGGAATGTACCGCCTTCTTCTTCAGGATAAAAGTGATCTTGGAAAACGTTGCTAACCACCTCTTTTCTGGGTTGTAGCACTATGTTGTCTGTTAGATAATGACCAACGTTTCAGAGGAGATAATTTTCTTTATCAGTGCTCTGATGGTTGAGACATTCCAGAAGGCAGCCATCTTCCTACTCATAGCCGCGAGGACGACAAACCTTGCCGATCGTAACTGTTTTCACGAAACTCCGTCATTGAGCTCAGTACTGAAACAGATTAATCCAGACAGCATTGGTACGAACTATTTCATTAAGATTCATTTAATATTATTCTATGCCAATTCCTTTATATTTGCTGAATAAAATGTAGTATAGAACAAGAAATCTTTTGTGTCCCACAAATATTCCTTTCTTAGAATTACAGTGTATCCCTGTCTCACTAACATTATAAAGCAATACTTTGCAAGCAATATTCCACTATTGATTCCTGATTCGTATGTCTCTAATGACAGTACGTGTCTTGCGTTATATTTCAGAACGAATAAGCTTACAACATTTTCTTAGAATCTGAAACACAATTCTGTAAAATCCCACGTTTCTTCGAATTACGAGACGTCACATACAAAAAAAAATGATTGAAATATTTTCATAGTGTCTAAATGTAGTCGCAGATTTACTGAAATATGTCAAAGGTTTTGATCTACAATAAAAAATTAAAAGTTAATAAAGGAAGTTCCGGAAGAGGCAATATTTTTGTTCGACATTATAACTAATAACAATAGCCACGTTGCTTAGAGACTATAATCCTAGACGAATAAAAACAAGAAGTCAGAGAAGAGAGAGACAGCTAAGATCCATTTGCTAATAGCTCTTGGAGCGTATACACAGATCATAAAAGTAAGGCAATACACGTGAATAATGGGCATTCTTATTAAAAATAAAAGACAAGGCGAAGGAACTGATCTGGACAAAAAGTCATTTCAAAATGCAGTTCAAGAGGAATCATCAGGCGAAAGGTTTAAGGAAAAAATTGAGTGAAGACTTCAGCGATAAACTGAGAGGCTGACTTGATCGATTACGATATTTGAATTTTTCTAATTTTTGAGGCGCACGGTTTTGGAATAAATTTTTACTGAGATATGTCACTGAATCAGTTAGCAAACCTATGATCCCACAGAAGCAAAGGAATCATTACCGTCACCATAAAACTCCGCATTTGGGCGAGATAACGACCGAATTCAGTCCAATTGCTATTTTTACTAATCATATTAAGATGTCAATTGAATAAAAATTTTCTTGGATATTATCCATCGTCTAGTAAATATAAAACGTAAAACGACGTTTCGGAGATAGGGATTAGCTCTATCTAGTGGGCCCAACTGTGTAGAAACCTGAAGACGGAGATAGAGTCCCATCTCCGAAACGTTGTTTTACGTTTTATATTTACTAGACGATGGATAATATCCAAGTAAATTTTTATTCAATTGACTCTTCACCATCGTCAAGAAGTTTTAGATTTGATATATTAAGATGTGTTTATTACTAAATCCCTTACAACGTAATTTTATATATTTGCAGAAGAATACAAACACGTTGTAATGTATTCTAGTGAGACACAAAATAAGCGTCAGCTGCTGTTTTCTCACCGCGAAGTCGTGGGTTCACGCCCAGGTGAGTCTATGTGGGATTTGTAATGAACAAAGTGGCATTGAGATTGGTGATTATCCGCGGATTTCGGTTTTCCGCTGTCAATATGTTTCCACGGTTGCTCGTTATTCACTCGTGTTTCATCTTGGGGATGGAGTCCGTTGAAGGCCCAAATTCCCCGCAATATAACAATATTTTAAAATCTAGTTAATAAATCATGAATTTGAAATCAAACATAAATGATCTTAGTTTGCCAAATAACACAGGTAAAATTCTTGACAATTCTTAAACATCGTGCGGTGTAAAAAACAAATTGTAATTCAGGCGTTCTGATGATTTGAGTCACTTCACATTATAGGTCCAGTACTTAATTTAGCTTAAATTCTTAAATAATTTTAACATAATTCTAGTGTTACTACACACTTTGCTGGTGTATGATTTTAATGTCCGAAGATTTATAGAATAGATATTCTTACAAGTATCTGCAAATGTTTTGGTCGTAATGAATTATTATAATGTGATTAGTTTAATATGCTGAATATGTACAAAATACATCAGAGGGTGTTTTACGTGTGTGTATTATGTTTATTACTGCACAGTAAGCATTTGCTAGTGGTACATGTGTGACTGAGGTAAATTATGTTGAATTACGTGTGTTGGTGGTTGTGTACCTACTGTCTGGGTCAGTGTATTTACATCTACGGAGCAGTTTAATTTACTTCAGCGGTTAATTTCAGGTGTGCCACTACACTCCCTCAAAGAGACAAATATTATCACATACTTATTTTGTCAGCGAGGTCATCATGCTCTTTTATAAACAAACGTGCGAGTATCTCTTAACCAACTGCTATTAGCATGATCTATTTGTATTATTATTTGGTTTGCTGGTACATAGGAGTGTTTATTATTTAATATGCAGGTGGCAAATTTTGAATCTTCCCTGCTATTTTTAATATCTAGAATGTATTCTTGAAACATTAATTTTTAATTTCTTCTATTTTGCTCGATATATTATTACACTCAGTAAATTTTAATTCCTACATTCCACTGCCCTATTACTTATATATTTTAATAATTTACAGTGTTTTTTGGTTCGAAAACCTATAATACGACTAGTATCCTTGAAAAAATTAGTGATCTTTCGAATGTACTCGTCATTGTATCTAAATATTTTCCATTTTTATTGGTGCGTGTTTATGTGGTGCCATTAATGTTCTTAATCATTGTATTTTTCTCGGCTGCTCTGTGATTTAACCAAGCTAAAATTTGGATGCAAATTATTTTATGTAATACCTGTCTATGCTGTTTGAGATTACATTGTATGTACATCTAACTTGGTATAACCTTGCCACGATGACTCGATGCAGATTGGTAGGTTGTCATTTAGCAAGACACACATAAAGTACTCAAAATACATAGGAGAATCAATTCAATTAAATAAACAGCATTCATTAAATGAATGGATACGTAGAAGACAATGATCCTATTTAAGCTTCATTTTATACATAGATAGCTGTATTCTGAGTTACAGCGCTGTTTATTCAGGTTTACCAACGTTTCAGTCTGATTACTCCGATGACGGAGTCAGCAAGGCCTCAGGAAAGTTGGTGAACATCTATCAGACTATACAGATGACAGATCTATCCTGTACAAATCACGCAAATTTCCAATATAAAACCTAACCAACACGACGGGATAAAGGACTGGATCCGACTATAAACGTACTCTGTCTCCCGTAAAGAGTAAGATATGATTTCCGATTTGATTTATAATACCATAAGTTATAACAAATCTGCGTTGGGGAAATGAAATTGCTTTAGTTAAAAGTTGTCTGTAAGAAGTTTAGTTGCTTATGAAGCCACATTATGTTTGTTAACGCGAGTCCCACAGATTCTACAAAATAATAAAGTTTCGATGCGTAATACCAAAATAACAAAGAACTTAATTCCAAAATTATATAGAATTTTTTTTCTAAGTTCGTGAGACCGATTTTGGAGTCTCCAAACCCCGTTAAAAAACGGCTATAGAATCAAAGAGACCGACAGTTGTAAAAAAAAATAGTCCAATTCTGGTGTTACACAATTCTTACGCTTCGTCGCAGAACACGGATTCTCCTTCCTCTCTCCACAGCGAAAGATGTCTGCCTCCTGGGACAGCTCACTCCAAAATCCTTATCCAAGGTCGCTTTGTTCCGAGTCTCCGATGCTCTGCCTGGCATTTTCTCAATAGCCTGGAATCTGTCTGTTGAGACTAAGCACATTTCAGGGGATTTAACAACAGAACGTTGACGCGGCGTCACGAGTCTTCGTAACATTCTTTATAATAACAAAAATAAGGAACTGAACGTCATTCCAAATACTGCGGGTGTCTGAGACAAAATACTGAGGAGCAGATGAGGGGAATTAACTTAATGATTTACTTCAATGTTCACACATTACGATGATGATAGTTACATTGAGGAAAGTAAGATGAGAGTACCAAGTATGAAATTCTTTGGATTTATAACTTCAACGAAACAGGCTACATGCACGACGTGAGAAAAATGTATCGTATATTCCAGAAACGCAGGTCGTAATTTATGTAAAGTGGATTGAAGTAGCCAAGAGAATCTAAAAGCTGCCTTTTGTAAACTTTGTATTACACATTCGTGTTTCGTAAAGTCAGAGAAATTTTTGAGCAGTTGAATGTGCTGTGAATTAGAATGGATAGTGAAAATAAATGACTATCACAGACCTGAAAGTACCACTCCAGCATTTGTGCTTTACCGTAGTCCCGAACCTGGCCTGCCTGAACGGAGAGCGAAAACGTACAGTTTAATAAATGACGCAATTTTATACACACTAGTGTAAACGACCCGTTGAAATTCAACTAGAAATATTCTCTGTCGCATCTCCATTCCTTCTACACCTCTTCACTTTCCTTCATTCCATTTCCATCTCATTTACTTTATTTCTAAAAGATTCCTAATGATAGCAGCATTTTTAAAATCGAGAATTATGTCACCTAGCGTCATTACTGAGAACTTAGTTACTCATGCTCAACGCACGTACAAAAGAATCAGAACTCATTCACTCTACGGGGAAGGGAATTATTTGAAACGTCGACTGTACACTCAGCTTGTCAAGTTCACAAAAGCCCTCTATCAGTTTTAGATCCAAATATCCTCTTCAACATTCTCCTCTCACAGATCCTCAATCTGTGTTCCTCCCTCAAAGTTCGAGACCAAGTTTTGCACTTATACAGCACAATTGGCAAAATTACACTTTTCAGTGTTCGAATCTTTAGTTTTTTATGAGACGGGATGACTTAATGATAGAAGAATTCCTTGAATCTACTATTTACTTCGCCATAAATGTAATTCCGACTTAGCGTCGCCCCCTTAAGTACTTGAATTTTGTTACGTTTTCCAACGATTTGTCAGCTGTCTTTATATTGTGGTTCCGTCCTGAATTCTCATGCCTAGACATGATTATGTGCCTTGTCTCTTCTGCATTTATTTCTAGACAAACGTCCTTACCAGCCCTTAACAGTGTTTCTGCTTGAATTAGCCTGACTAGCGTCTTAGGTACACCAAATTCAAGCAAAGTTTCTCTTTTAACTGATTCATAGACATTCTTGAAGCCTGAAAATAGTTGATGGACTGTCCCGTTTTTCACTAGTATCTGGTGAATATATAAAATGTATTTAATTGTAGATCCATCACGATGGAACCCACACTGATGACCCCCCAATAATTTCATTGGCGTATGGAATTTATAACTTGTGTTGGGCAAGGCCGTGGTCTAGGCAACACGGAGTTTTCCTCCGTGGCATCCCAACAATTACTCCATTCACACACAGAAGAAGGCAAGGGCAAACCGTTTATTCAAGTTTATATTTTTCGTACAGTAAAATTCTGGTTTTCCGACATTGTCTTATTCGACTTTCCGTTTCGGAACGCTCCATTTTATCGACGGTCAACTCTGTATGTTGTGGAAAGAACCACGCTCCTCCTATATTTCGTGTACTCATTAGCTTATTCTATTTTCTTCGTAATTTAACAGCATGGCAAATTGATATATAAATGAATTTGATATTTACAATTCCCTATTATCCGACTTTTCCGTACTTTTGTACCATTTAAGTCGTTTAGACGGTGAAAACGTTGGTTGTAATAATGATAAGAGCAGTGATAGTAGTAATTGTAAGGATAAGAAGAACAAAAGTACTTCACTGTTCCAGAATTCCAAGTGTTACGTAGATCCAGTAATAATAATTGCTCCTGGCGCTCTCTCAAGAAGATCTAGTGATTTATTCCTAGATGAAACCCAGTCTCACTCTAGAAGCATTTTGTGGAGTGTTCTAAGTAAAGCACGTCATTAATAGGGATTTAACTTAGCATTCATACATCTATAATAAACCGGAATTTATAATTATTCTGACAAGAGAGAACGACTGTGGCACAATGCGAAACACTATTATTATTATTAATAATAATAATTCCATAGAAAACATTGCTTCCTGAGAACTTGATATTCACTCAGATGTGTAGGAAATTACCCTCGCGTTATGGAAGCTGGAAATATATTATCGTGTCCACAAAAGCCAAATTCTTGCCCCTGTAAGACATATTAACGCGAATGTGTACACTCTTATAACACGCTTATTTAATGTTTGCTGTAATATTACTTTTCTATCCACATTACTCTTTTATGAGTCTTTGTCTTACCTTCATTTCGAGACTAACATTTTGTATTTACGACGACTCATCTCTCCCACACATGTTACATACCAGACCATCTTATCATTCTTCCTTTCATCTCATTATTTAATATTTGGTGATAAGTATAAATTATTACTGATTCAATATTAATATTCTTTTCCACCTACATATTTTATAATGAGTTATAGAGCTGTTACTATGTCTTGTTATTGTGGCTGCCTACCTATCGTGTTTAGCTGTAACGGAAAAGGTTCTGCGTTCCAGAAACTATCACACGTGGGTTCCACAACTGGATTCTTTAGTTAAACGGGGCATTAGAACAAAACTCTACTTGCTGCATTAAAACACACGCAATCACGCAGTAATGACACAACAGAGTTCAAGAATAAATATTTAAAAAATTGAAGAATAATTACAAAGTAACTAAAGTACACATCAACAAAGAGTTAAATCAAACAACTTTATTTTCAATTCGTTATTGATTATCAACTGCCATTCCACGCTGCATAGTCCGAGATACTGAATGCGTCGTTGAATAAGCTATAAATAAATAAAAAATAAAAACAACTATAATAAGAGAAAGACACTGACCAAGGACAGTTAGATAGGAAATATATTCATAAGATAGCGTAGTTGCGTCATATTGTGACTTATTAAATTAAAATTAAATTATTTGGTTATTCCGTCAAATCACAATGTGTTTAAAATAAGATAATTAAAATAATTAAAATATCATTCTGTGTTCAATATCGAATAATCGATTTACAATTGGAACAGTTACAACATGTTTCGGTTTTATTAAACCATCATCAGGTGTAAAATTATATTAAATTTAAAACTCAATTACAATTTTTTACAATTTTTCGTAGTGTAGTTTTTTGGAGGTCGTGTCCAGATATTTTCATATAATGGATCAACTTTATTGTTTGAAGTGATGCTTTTGATGTTTACATCGGTCAGAGATGAAATAGTAGACAACACAGTTGTGTCTGGAGTTGATCCAGAAGTATTACCGTATCCGATCAAGGTTTATTACTGT
>NW_019060863.1:0-24600 GCF_000696155.1 Zootermopsis nevadensis
GGAGGTGGGCCTTCAGAAAGGCCAGCTTACCTCCTTCCATGTCTCTCCAGTCAATCACTCACTCACAAATACCTCGCCGCTCAATCGAGTCACTGATGAAAGTCAATTGTTGACGGCAATATATACTAACACAACAATGCGGACATCTATGACGTAATAATTAGTAAAGAACTGGAGTTCAATAAGGTTTATTCAGGCAATTATACTGCATGATTATTATGTAACTTCATACCCCCTGATAGTCTGGATGTGTCGCTATCCTTACTACCCTTGCACCAGACAGCATGGGGAAATCATGATCTTGAAACTGCTGCGCCACAGTCCAGGGAATAAGATCACCTGATGCTCTTTTACCTCTTGACAAGCCAACCGCTACAGAGTTCTTAGACACCTAACCTAACCTAACCTAATTAACGGTAAAATATATGTCGCATCACAAAGACCTGTAATGTAACAACAATAACAGGAGCACCACGGTTTTATATAAGTACCGTCAATTAAAATAAATGCGGGCAGTGTTCAAGAAAACATCCAAATTCTTTCACTACATTCAATACACCAAGATCAAGAAATCTACTCTAGTAACAGACTATCTCTTGTGTCTTACCATGTCCTAGTAGTATTTATTCTCCTAAACTCAGAGTGGCACAACTGTTTCAATAATTAACAATAAAATTTAATATGGTGTTTAATTGACAAAATCATATTTTAATAAAAACAGAAACAGAAACCTTTATGTAACATGCTCTATTGTAGTTTCTTTACATTATCCTGCATTCTTTCCCCTGATATGAAATTCTTCAGTAATACATTTTCCTCTACATAGTGATCAGATTGTAATGTCCATTAGTACTTGTTTTCCTCACTACTGTGTTTTACATAGCAAGGTAAAGAAAATCGCCACGTAAAAACTGATGGTTTTATCCAAATGAAGTTTAAATATTTAGTTCTAGGAAAATATTGTACAATTGTATTTTACTTGAAAGGCATTCTTAACTAGTTATTACTTTGTATAATGGTCATTATTACAACAGAAGATTGTGCATTCCATTTAATATTTGTTTTCTGTATTTAATAATTCAGTATCTTACATGAATAACTATAAGAACTTCTGGTAAAGATTTCTGATTTGGATCAACTGGCCCATGCAAACAAAATAAATGATATAACATAAATAATAACGTATGTCAAATAAATAAATGCTGTATGTAGTGAATAACCTAGCCTGAGACCCTGAAATCTGGATAATGAACATTCGCGTTCCATAAAAGCGGGTAATTTTCTGTCCAGTTGAGAGCCATTTACATTCTTAGGATCTCTGTTCCAAACGAAGTGGATTAGCAAACAAAATAAGTTCCAGGAAAACAAGCGATGCAGAATCATAGATAAACATTCCGAGTCTTATCTTTCTGAATCGGTCTGCCTGAATTAAGGCAATGCTCCGCTGCTTTCTAGAGCTTCTGGCGTTACTCAACCGTGATACTTCGGCAACTTCTCCGGCACAGCTGCAAGGCGGGTCGGTGAATATGCAGGCGACGATCCTATGAAGATGTGTGACAAAGAGGTGCTCTGTTAAAGCGGCAAGGGATAGCTAAAAGTGTAAATAACGGACACACAAATTCCAGATTATCACAGCGTAATGGCATGCGATTACTTGACGTGTATGCGAATATTAATTAACAAACATTTTCTTTAACCCACTTCCTTTTTCTAATTTGGGGTCAGATGCGGTAATGAAATGTATCTGATTATTTGTCAGTTGTAGGAAATCTTAGTCAACAGACTTACGAGCAAAGGGACTTCATATAGCAGGTACTGCATGTTTCAAAAAGTAAAGTAAAGCTATCCCACTATACGCCATGTAGGCTTTTGGGGAGGGAGGAGGTTTTGCTTCTACTCCTCGGCACTAGATAGGGGCGAGTGGTCAGCGTCACGCCCCGGCCGCGCTTTACTCCCAGGAAAGTACCCTGGTACCCGCTGGATAGGAGGCTGGGTGGACTCCAGAGCCGCTCCACAAAAGCCAGTGAAAAGACTTTTTCTTCAGATTGAACCACCCCATGGAAATACGCAAGGCTTCGTCGATTATAAATCTTCATCCATATCTGGTGCACATAATGCACGAAGTCAAGGAAATATGTGAAAAAACTACTTCAGTACTGCATATAGTTTACACACTTCATTCGAAGAATTCACACATCGTTTAGAAGAAATTGGATTTATGGTTCTCAAAGGCGGAGAGGTTAAAGATGGCTGTCTTTTGGGTGCCTGCTACCACTATTATCAGGGCGACGAGTTATCGCCCTGATGAGGCAGCAAGGACACCTGAAACGTTGGTAAACTTTAACCAGACTACACAGCGCTACAACCAGAAGACAGCCATACGCAAACGTCACGCTTCACCAGGTTCTTTCAGACAAGAGGAAAAGAGGGTGAACGCGGTGGATGTTTCCAACGCTTGATATTTTTTTTTTTGATGTAACAAGAATGGCTCTGTAGAAAACATAACAGTGATTACTCTCCGAAGTCCATTGAACAAATATAATAAGTCAGTATTCGTGTGCACAGCGAAACTAACTTTTTTTAGTTTTCCGGAATTTGTTCTTTGACGTGTATGAATAGCACCAATGACGTCAGATTTTTTCTGGGGTCAATGACAGATGCCGTCATATCTGTGAAGAGCAGATTAGATTACCCGGTAGAGGCTGCATTCTTACCAGTGGCAAGATAGCGACGGACTGTTCTGAGGACTTCTCAGTCTGAACAAGAATTTCTTGCCAGCTCGATATATCAGGGCCGTCCAGTCCACTAACTCCGAAAATGCAAGTTGTGCATTAATGCCAACATCACTGCCATCTGACCAGTGTCTTAACATTTTGTTCGTGTGCCAATTCTCTTGCTTATTCAGCTTTACGTAGTCCGTCTACGATGTGTTCTGACGCCTTATCTCGACTACCAGATTGTTAGTGTAGACTCGCAATTATGGGCTATAGCAGAAAACTGTACTCTTAAAGACTCTGTTATCCTGTGAGATCGAAACAATTTTCTTTCTTTTCGAATATTTAAAGTTTAAAAGTTCTACTGTGAATTAATATACGAATTGTCTTTCTTTTAAAATATCACGAAAAGTACTAGCTTAAAACATGACACTTACATAGAAATTTCTCGACAAAATGCAAAATTTCATGCATGAAGCACAGACCGCAATATTTTGCTAATTTATTGTTTAAACTGTTTTATAAGAGGGACCTTATTCAGATGTACGCTAACTCAATTATATCCTCCGTATTTTGTTCCAGCACGTAACTGTCAACAGCTTTCGATTTCTAGGTCAACATAAGGATTGCGAAACAAGGCAACTGCTGCCAATTTCGTGACAAGACTAAATCACCTTCAACTGTTATTTAATATCCCCGAAGCACTATGACTATATGACTATCAAACATGTAGTAAATGTATTCGCGGTAGGCGATTTTATAGGACTGAAAGTTACGCTGGAAA
Organism: Zootermopsis nevadensis; assembly: GCF_000696155.1. The sequence goes on from NW_019060863.1 coordinate 3,499, forward strand.
ATCTGTGGTGTGCATGCACTTTGATTCTTGTAATAGAAACATGCGTGACGTCACAGTCAGTGTCTCCCGCTGGCTGTGGTTGCATGATTATGACCTGAGCTAAAAACATCTACCACTCGCTTGTAGTTCCTGATCCCTGTTCTGCAATTCTATGATCTCATGTTTCTCAGTCACCGTCAGAAAAAAAAATCGGTTCCTGCGAGAGGTCACTAAGACATTTAGCAATCACGATACTTGCCACATTGCGAATTGAATTTCTTTCTGCAGTAATAGTGGGACAGACCGCAGTACGCATGCGTAGTACTATTCCACCCTTGCGTGAGATGGGAATATTTCGTGCTTTACAAGCAACTTTTTTAAAGTTTTATATAGCTGTTTAAAAGAGTTTCACGTGTTTTACAGATGTTAGTAGAGAAAATGGATTCTAAGTCTGTAGCCTGCCGATGTGATTTGCTGTCCGGGAACTGTGTGGTGGTAACTAATTTTCTGATACAAGAAAGCACGCTTTCCTACGTCTTATAGCTAATTATTTTTCTTCATTGCAAAGACTTACTGCCAAAGTTTTGTATTTTCCTAAAATATTTTACCGTGCATTGTATATCCCTACCGCAAGTTGCGATAGCGTCGACCCCACGCACAAGTTTGTCTGTCCGCCGTGGTATTACCGACTACACAAAATTGGAAAGCACGATGCTAGGGTAATCCCCAGTAGCATAAGGTCCACACCAAATTTAATCCAAATCCGTGCAGATATTATCGAGTTAAATCGTGCAGACAGACAGACGGACGGACAAAGAGACATGACCAACCTTACATGCATTAATTTTATGAACATCGTAATAAGCAGTGTTGGTTGGACATCACTTGCTGTTACTGAGGGATTTGAGGTTATGTGTGATAGTTCTTATAAATATGTGATGTCTTAACCGTTGCCATGGTACTATATTATAAGATATTTGGGTTTTACGTGATAATATTGTAGCCATTGCCATGGTAATGCTGTTAAAGGCTCACTATGTACATTTATTACAACCTTGAAAAATATTAATTAGAAGATAATAATATTAAGTTTTTGCTCACATCAGTTAATTTTAATTTTTTACGTAATAAAGGATTATTGACTCATCAATGGCCTTCTATGTACAGTACAGCTACTTCTATACAGAGCAGCAAAACAGATGTTTAAGTGAACGCTTTGCAGCGTCGTGATTAAGCAAACATTTTTATGATTTTAATTTTTGTACGTTGCTTTGTTACACTACTCAATAAAATGTGTTTTGTAAGTACTGCATCAAATTTTCCAGTCTTTCTTGACGGGAAATTTTCAAGTAATTATATACACTTCTTTGCGAAAAACCATTTCGATTTCCATCTACTAGCTTTTCATTAATTCTTTCATATTCGACGAAGAGCGTGTTGCATCGGTCAACTGTTCATACAGGAGAGAGTGAGCTGTGAGAGAAGTCAGACGTGGCTGGTGAATAATTTGGACAGCCTTGTGGTCGTTACAGAGCAACATATGGGCTGAGTTTTGGGCCAAGGCGAATGGAGTAATGATACAGTGGCCCATAGCTGAAGGCTAAATGGCGCCGAATCGGAACTAGTGTTTACTGTCCATGAATGGAAATAGTTCAGGAGATGAGTCATGCTGTCTGATGGTGTCAGCATCACAAATCGATGTTTATTCTGCACAGTGTATTCAGAAAAATGCGACACAGAACTTAAGAACTTACCACCGCAACAAATAATTACACTTATTGGTAGTTTGTAGAGGGTTGTTTGGCCTGTTTGATTGTGCTGCCCTCCTCATTTGCAGTCAGTTGTTTCAGTCTAGTGATTTTGACATGTAGCTTGCTTGTTCCTCAGACACATTCCTCTCCTCTGCACATTGCCGTGGGTAAGATCTGTCGTGTCAAATACAGGCTGCTCTGTGTTTCACGTGCCGTACCCTGCACCAACGCCACGTAACATTATCGTCATTATCTTTTTCAAGGATTAGGTTAACGGTCTGTTGGGTCACCATTATAATCTCGTTTGGTCAATCCATCTGTTCCATCTGTGCATGAAAGTGACTGAAAGCAGCAGATGTTGCGCATTACAACTTTCGCTTTTTTCCATATAAGGCTTCCTTATAGTTTTCCAAAGACGTATTGGCCGAAGTCCCAGCGGGTTGAACACCACAACAGCAGTAATATTAATAACAACGTCTAGAGTTCGGTCTCTCGACCTGTTCTGGCAAATCTTGTAGTTGACGTGTCCACATGTGAAAGAGTATGTTAAATTCTTTCTCTCTTTCGGTTTGTGTATTAGAATGAAACGTGTTGCTCTAACATGCAGTGTTTCATCTTAACCATAGGATTTCCTATTGGACAAACTGAAAAAAAAGAGATTTGATGATCTAACGGCGGCAGAGATATCGATTGTGGTCTTTTGGGTTGACGAGCTATGTTACTAGATGTGTGTATGTGGTTGCCAAAATTTCGGAGGAGTATGTCGCCTTCATCTTCAGTGTTTATTCTTTAACAATTAGTAACCACCTTAAGACCACACGGCGACACAACCCAGAAAATACTCGTTCAATAATGACGCTGAAGGAAAGAGACAGCTTAGAAGATCTAGAAAGTAAGGAAATTATTAGGGCCCAGTCGTGAGTTATTGTGAACATGGTAATAAACTTTCAGTTTCCATGAAAGGCCACGAAATTACTGGCTAGCTGAGCAGTTTCTCAAGAAGGAAATTGCTCTATGGAGTTGGTAAACCCGGTCACTGTTGGTAGATGCAGAATTTTAAACATTTATTTGGTAACGTCAATTGATAAGTGGAATACTTGCATTCTGAAATATTCTGTTCACAGAAAATAACTCAGTCGTGGTTATCTTGAGTTTTTGAGTGAACCACAACATTTAGACGCTCCGTGCGACTTCGTGCGTCATATGTTATTTTATCAAACAGCAATCGAAATGTCGATACCTGAAAGTCGTTTCATGTGAAAATGATGTTGATGTTGATGACTGTTATAAGGACGAAGAGGGTGAAATGAAACTATTATTTTGTTAATAACTCAATAATTACGTATAATATAAAATAAATTGTAAATTCAAGACCATATTATTACACTGTAAATACTAAGTACAATTTTATATATCCTTTCTCCAGCGAAAGTTTAATAAACCTTGGAGTCGCTACTACTGACTATCTTTATTGTGCAATTGTGTGACTCATTAAGCCATATGGACAGCAAACGACGAATCAGTCTCTGAATAATATTTCTCAAGTCCTTTCATTTTGTGTTCTCGTAACAGAACAAACGAATTTACGGATGACTGATTTAAATTGCAGAACCCGCGATATGGTCTATTGGCGGATTATTGTGAACGCGGTAATGGACTGTCGGGTTCCATAAAAATGCTGTAAATTATTTGATTTGCTTTGTAAGGACTCTGCTCCAACACCCACGTGCTGGAAACAACTATTGTGCAGAACGTTAAATATTTAGCGGTAATGGAAGTCAATAAGGCAAGTACACCTTGCATTTTCCAATAAATCTGTTCAGGTCTATGGAATTATGACCAAATATTGTGATTTAGATGCAGATAAACATTCGTAATGTATGAATTTTGGCAGTAAAATTTAAGCAGTGTAGTCTGAATACTTATTTTTAGGGTGTAAAACGAGATATTCCACAGTTGTGTTCTCTTCAAGAGACTCGAAATTTGTAAGGGGACGTGAAACTAGAAGTTGAGTGCCTTGATACGCGTCATCTGTCTAGCCTTTCGTCCATTTTTGCTCTCATTCTATTGATCATTAAAATCTTGGCCTATCGTCCAATTTTTTGTTTTGTATGACAAACGTGACAGAATATGATTATGGTATGGAGTGTCTGAAGCCTTGCGAGTTTCTTTGTTCACGTCGTTAAATACCTAAACATTTTTAAAAAATACATACAAGTTATATTTCTAAATATGATATATGATGAAGTTTTTCGTGATTTGCTGAGTTACTAGGGTTAATGGCTGGGATAGTAAATTAAAATTAAGCCGTAATGTGTATGAAATATTGTTTGTAAATTAACGATTAAAACACGATGGCGGAATATATGTGTAAACAATAAGTTGTTAGTAAAAATATAATGAGCTGAGTGGTAATAATATTCTGTAACATGTTTAAATTGCAAGCAGTAATAAAATAAATGTGACCTGGGTGGAATTCGATCATTAGAGCGTTTGTGCACGAACCCAGAACGTTAATTCATGGGCTAACATTGCAGTTCACTAGCAAATTATGAAGTCCCGTTGATTACATATAGCATTCACAACACAAGATCTTCATAACTAGAAATTATGTTTTATGAGTTCGTACCAGAATTCACAATTTAAAAGTATTATTATTATTTTATTATTGCTATTATGATTATGATTATCATCATCGGACCTTTTGGAACACATCTCATGGTCGGATGAAACAGCATTCTCACGCGAAGTTCACTGGGGCATTAATGTGTGGGCAAATATATTCGGCAATTGGCCCTACTTATTTTCTGTTTTGAGCTGTATTTGTTCTGCACATTAATTTGTGCTAATGTTCTTACCTGTGCTATGTGGAGCCCTGAAACCACAGCTGCTTCTGTCTGCCATTTGTCATTGTCTGTATACAACCATCGACACAATTATCACTTTTTATAATAGGTATCTATAAGCTGCTAATAGACGAAGTTAAGAGCACTCATTATTCTTACCTGATTCATCCAGCTCTTCTGTAAGGCCGAGCTGACATCATCAGTTGTAATCGGCCTTTGCATTATCTGAGCACGAAGTATTGAGAATGCGTATTTCATGCATCGAGAGCAATCACATGTTTTCACTGTAGGCCTAGAAAGTATTTTGTTCTGTGCGCAGATGCAATGAACAGGCCGAATTCAGGGACAGGATACTCAATGAAGGATTGTGACGTAGGTTATCTTTCGTTCTGCCTTTTATTTATTCGCTCATTCCACCGTTTTCTCTATTTTGTCTTTCCTTTTTACCACTAATCTTAATTACCGTAAGTAACTTCAGAAGTTATTGCAGCGTATTTCAACAATACAAGGCGAACATCTACTTACGAACTCTCAAGAAACGAACATTGCACGGACTAATAAATTTCGATTTCCAATTCATTTAACGAACACAAAACCCCGCACGTACGAACATTTTACGATGCGCGAAGTTCAAATTTAACAATATATCCTATGGAAAAAATAAATTTGACTTTCGAACATTCAACTTACAAACACATTTCAAAGAACACATTATGTTCGTAAGTTGGGGTTCGCCTGAACTGGAAACGTTAAAGATGCAACAGAATACGTAGACTTTAAATACGCTTTTTTGTTGTAAATTTTGGATTGTGGATACTCCAGTTGAAGTAAAAAAAGGTGATGTCTCTCATATACATAATATGCAAACGTTACAAGCAGTATCATCCACGTAAGGATAGCAACATAAAACACATGAGTCAGTATAAGTTTTATTCTTCTTCTTACTAACAAAGGAAAGGATCGAATTACAGTCTAAATGTACTTTTCACAGGTTTTACCGATATAAAAGAACTTGCGTTTTAAAAGTCTTTTTTCCCCTATCTACCGATTGAATTGTTTATCGGAAACTGATGAAAGATAATCACACGTTCAGAAGGCAATGGTATTGTATTCCAAACTGATAAATAAATGCGTTTTTAAGCGTGGGATGTAGGTTGAAAGTCCCTTAATCTATAAATTCTAACGACAGTTTTTTTTCTTAAAGATTATGCCAGTTATGTTACTTTGATAACTTTTGTTTCTAACTATACGAATCACGTATTCATATAAATGAACACAGACCTAACAATTCAAGTTAGCTCCGAGATATCGAAGTGGACACGTACGCATGTGGTCATGGGACTGAATCATGGCCAAGTAAAATGTATTCTTTGTTTCACGCAACTGCCATGCTGTTGTTTCACATGGGACCTACATAAAGAACCACTATAACAAAGTTAGCATTTTTCAAAAAATTATTACCGTGCATTGTTGCGTTAACATACTGAAAGTGGCGCTATTGTCGATTCCACTTCAGAAGTTCTTTTGTAGGCCATGTTGGTATTAATAACTTACGATTTTCGGGTAGACCTCACGGACATCACGTCTGCACCAAATTTTATTAAAATCAATCCATCTCTTCTCGAGTTGGACAAACAGACATGGTGACCCCTTTCAGTATCCATCGTGAAGATAACTGATAATAACCTTTCAGTGGTTGGATGAAACGAAACTTTAAACATGATTTATATCGGCATCGGAAATAAAACAGAGCCTGGTTTTGCGATACACTCTAGGCTTGTGCCATAGAGGTATAGGTTCGAATCTCGGCGTATTACCGGATATTCTGATGAGGTTTCTAGACATTCCCTGAGTATCTCTAGGCCATTGTTCCGCAACTTTGTTTCACACGCGGCACACCGCGATTTGTCAAAGGGACATTACGTCACACCATAACATTTCGCCCCACGAAAAGGGATTCGAAAATATACATGACCATAAATATGTATGTAAATCCATGCTCTGTAAGAATGGAGGCATATGAAAATAAATTACACATGTTTGGAGATGAACCAGTGTGTATGTGTCTTACGAATTCTAAATACGTAAAACAAGATGGCGGAACAGCAGATGTAGAACACTGCTCTCGGCAAATGCTCCGAAATAGGCCACGTCTTCTAAATTGTTATCTACTTAGCATTTATTTTGATTCTGTGAACGTAGTCTCTGGAGTTGGAATACTTTTCTTAAAATTCCAACAGAAACAGACGCGAAATTGATGACATAGGTTCTCAACTTGTTTGTTTTGTGCGGCCCGCTATCATTGTTTGAAACAATGTAATATTGTGAAAAACACCTTTCGATGTAGCAACTATACAGCTCAATGAAAGTAAAGTCTATGTCTAGGATGCATCTTATTAATGAACATATGCACGGATGCATGTGAATCACTACAAGAGAAACTAAATATGATAATGAAATATTAATGAAGCAAACGTTTTGTAAAATATTTCGCTAATAAATGGTTTTATTGAAAAACATTAGGCTCTACTGAGCAACTCGTGAATCTGTTAGTATTATGGCGGTTTAAATTTGACCTGAAAATTTTAGCGTGTAAATAATTCGTATTACCTGTTTAATATCAGCCAGTTTTGAAAAGATGAACTTCTTCTACAAATGGGACTACGTGCTAGTCCCATACCTGAACGCTAGAATTTTTAGAATCAGATACAATTTCAAGCCGCCTTTTTAATATTAAGATAGTAAGATTTTTAATAAATTGCCACGAATTTTCGATAAATTGTTCTCAGTTATAACTTTGGGAACCTCGAGTCCTAAGCAAGGGTAAATATAGCCCTAGGTCTCAAAAGGGTTGAGAAATTCTGGCCAATAACGCTACTACCCGCATTTTCACTCGAGTAACAATAAAAAATAGAGCAGGAGCAAGGATTAGTTTAGCAACCCTCATTTACTAATAATTCTGATTATGAAATAACCACGCCTCAGTGACATGACGAAACTTGCGTAACGGATTAACATGCTGAACGCTACTCACAGTTATAGAGAAACGGTGATTACTTTGAGATCGATAAAATTGTTCGATCCAAGTTGGTCTTCCTACGATCCTGAATATATAGGAACTATGAAATGTCTCGGGATAACTGGGTCGTTGGTCTAAACACACTGTTTGACAATGTGTCTTTTTCTAGTCATTTGAGGCAACTAATGCTGCGCTTTTGAACACGATGTGGACTAAGCAGTGCTTGTATTATCCAGCATTATCGAATAGCACTCTTATCGACTGGGCTCCAATGGCAAATTTTAAGAACATCCTAAATAGTAAAAACACCTAAAAACCAATTGAAATATTACATAATTTGTTTTTCATTTTATTTTCAATTAATTTTAATTTGACGATAATATAATTTTCCTTCGAAAAGTAGCCCTATTTGTAAGCCTGGGTAGCTGAGACAGTAAACTTATTATCTAGGGTCTGAACGACTGGGGTGAAATTCCCGGAGGGGTAGTTATTTACACATCACCGTTGTGCAGCTTATGGCCCTTCACCCCTTAGGGGTTCGCCCTATCGCCATGTTGTTATTACTACAGATTACTGAAGTCTTAATTGCTGTACCAAGATTATATACTCTAACATGGCATAATGTTCACAGCACGTTTAATAAAATTAGTCTTCTAATTCCAAAAGTTACCAATAAGGATTCCATTAGTCTGTCTTTATTTTTAAACGAAGATAGGAGACGAGATGGTGTTAACCATGTCAGCACGGCTAACAGTTTTAAAAGCAGAAAATAAAAAAGTTCTGTCTCACTGCCAGTTCAGCGGTACTCTATAAACTAAAACACAACAAAACTGATCAGATAAAATGCACCGTTAGCTATTTGATTGAGGCTGACGTTTGCTGCAAGCGCAGGAATGACTCGAGCTGAGTAACGATATATTTTATCTGATCGGCTTTGCTGTCACATTGTATGAAGTACCACTGAACCACGGAAGTGAGACTTTTAAAAATTCGTCTTTCAAAGTGTTAGCCGGGTTAACGCGGTTAACATGAACTCTTCGCCTCTGGTGCCCATCGCCTGTAAGTTATCATCGTCAACGTACGCTTTGAGATATTTGTTCAGTTTATCTGTTTGATAAATTTTCATCTGAAAAGTGACCGTATGTTATCCTGTTTTCTGTACAGTTAAGAAATGGTCGGCGCTACGTTGATACGACGACTGGAGTGTTTCAGTATGAGTCATTTCAACTGCAATGAACGACCTTTCCACACTAACCTACTTTGCTGAGCGATGGATCATGATAATGTGTGGCCACCAGGACAACTAAAATAATATCTTTACCGCAATATAAATTTTAGGAAAAGCAATGGTACAACTTCTGGAAAAGGCGCTTCAGTTCCAATCAAGGGTTTCTTTTATCAAAGTAGAATTTTTTTGAAGATCTGGCTGTAAAATTTATGATACGTGTTGAGGTTCCTTACTTTTAAATGACGCAAAAATGACTCAAATAATGACATCTTATTCTTAATCCACTTTCTTCCCAAGATTGCTGTCTTCTGGGTTGTTGCGCCGTGTTGTCTGGTAGTGGTCCACCATCGTTTCAGAGGTCCTTGCTGCCTCCATCATCAGGGCGATGATTCATGATAGAATCAGTGTTACAAAGTTTATAGTCGTAGATCAATGTATTAGTTTTTCTTGAGAAGGAAATTACTCTCGTTTTACTAATATAGAATTTCATGAAGTCAGCAGATGCACCAACTATGTACAGAATCAATATCAGATTGAAGTCGCTTACAGTCGTTAGATTTTTAATAACACAGAAGATTTTGATATCGTCAGCGAAAATAAGTCATTAATTACATTACATAAGTCATCAATTATTAGGCTGAAAAACAGATTCCTGTGGAAAGCCAGAGAGCACTACAAAAGGCAATGAAAGAGTTTCAGAAATATCAACCTGAGATTGTCTGTTGATTAAGTAACCGGTTTACGTAACCACGAGAAAGTTCCAAAGCGCTGAGCTTTCGGAGTAGTAGGGAATGAGGAACAAGATCAAGACCACTGCTAAGATCAAAATATATGGCTTCAGCTTGACCCTGGGAGCTACGTAATGGGGTAATAAAATCTAGGCAAGTTATCGGATTGGTTGTGGTAGATTTATATTTTGTAGAATCATGCTGACAAGGATTTAGTCTTTAATTATCTTTATAGGCATACGCCTATATATGCCTACACTGGTAGAATAAAATAATATTGCTTTTACAAACTTTGATGGGAAATAGAGCACTTATATGCTTAATAATAATAACGTTACGTAACTTTAGATTTCAAGAACATGCATCTCTGGGATTGCATTTGAACTTCACTTTACGTTAGAAATTGAAACTGAAACATGGATGTGGTGGCAAAGCTGTGAGTAAACATGTTAATTATCTTTCGCCGTTGTAACATAGGAAGAGAACATATATTTGGTTTACCAGATTTTCGTGTTTTGTTTTAATGTTAAATCAAAATTCAACTTTTTTCGAATACCGTCTACATAAGATTACAGAAGTCTACAGCTGTTCAGTAGTTTGTGCTATGTGGCCGTCATTGAAGTGTTTATTGCCACTGTCCTGATGTAGTTTATTGGTCCTTATGAAACGTTATTTCTATAATATGTATTTCGGCGCTGTAAATAAATTATGTTCTGCAGTTCTGCGTTAATGTTGTAACAATTAAAATTAGCAAATCTGAGAGGATCTGTTTCTGTGACTTTTGTTTTATTCAAAGCAGTACCCTACTGAAATTTTCTCGATTTTTACAGTTTCCAATGTCTACAGCATACCTACATATTCTTTATTCCATTTAATATCACTCTTTGAAGCTTATTCGTAACTTCTAAATGAAAGTAACTTCGCTTCGTGCTATAACGAAATGAGCTTTGTTTTATTCGTGTATCAACCTGACGTCAGTATTGATTTATATAGAAACATGGCATCGTTAAACAATTCGTATACTGGTCTAGTAATTCCCTGTTTCTGGAGAGGTTAGTTTCGCTGCAACTATATCAGCTTTTTTATGAAGGAGCCGTTCATTCGACCTAGTGACCGCTATTCTTACAATCCCCAAATGTTACCAGTTATCATCATTCTGAAGTCATTTTAAATAAATTACCTTAACTGAACAACTTTAAAATATTCGGCACCGATAAAATATTTATAATCTGTAATTTTATACAGGTAAAACTTTTTTGAAGCTTGATTTTTAATAAAAATGTTCGTAAAATTATCTTAGTCAAGCGTTTTGCTCGTGAGTTACTACAGACAGTCCTTGAAGACTGCACGATCTGTCTTGAGGTGTGTGGGGGGGGGGGCTCGAGACAATAATGATCAGCTGCTTACTGCTTGTAATGAAAACAACAAGATGTATCAGGCACCTTTTGAGTTGCCTCACTGGATGCACATGTAAAATTTATTAGGCGATTTTTTTTATTTGATGGTGATATTTGGCACTTTATCTTGGCTTGGTCTATTTGTATGTTTCTTTTTTGAGAATCAGTGAAACTGGTTTGGTTACTTGGCTTTAAAATTTGGTATATTTATTCTGCTGCATTGCACACACCGTAAACAAAGGAGATTTGCATTTGGAAAATACTTTAAATAATAAATATGAATAAAATGTTGTGTTCAAGTAAAACTGATTTTACGCTGTTGATATTGTTTTAAAAATAATAATTACTTCTATGAATTGCTGTAACACGAAACATAGATAGAACTTACTAGGCATTTAAGTTCAGGCCTCGTGATCAGACTATGACAAAATGATTTTATAAACGTAGTTCATAAATCTTACGAAAATGAGTCATCGTTCCGGTAACCTATAAGGGAATGTGAGTAACAAACCGAACATATGTTACGTAAATTCACAGAGATCACAACAGATGATATTTCAGAATTATTTGCTATCATTACATTCAAAATTATTTATCTTCCTGTGTCATATCTAAAAACTTGAGGATTAAAACTTACACAATTATAACTGCATCTCCACATGGTAAATAAATCGAAACATGGCTTATCGATTATAAAGAAAAGTTAATATGAGATGATCTCTACGTATATGCACCATGAAAAGAATTCAGTAGAACTGTAAAACAGTAAAAATTGTCGGCACTAATAAACTTTCAGAAAATTATTTTATTGCGACAAATTTCTCCACGAAGCGAAGTCCTTAAAGAGACGCTAATAATCTTATAATATTCCCCGTCTTTATGGACCACGAAGGTTTGTTACCGTGTTCACAATTCTCCCCCACTGGTCCCTGTCCTGATCCTGATTTTTAAGACCCATTTTAATATTATCCTACCATAATTTTATCATTATGTCTTCCGAATGATCTTTTCCCGTCAGGCTTTTCTGAGTAATATATTTTTTCATCTCCAGAATGATTCATTTCCTAGTTACTTCCTCCTGCCTTTTGAATGCAAACACCTTTTTTTCCCAGTCATCTGTTCTGAAATATCTGCAACCTAATTCTAACCAAAAGATGAAGACACAATTCTGAAGTGTATAGGCTACAATACAGCAGGTAAAAATATTAATTTGCGTATTTTAATAATTTAGTTTTAAGATAGGTGGCGATGTGATGATGAATGGTTCCGTCTTTTAGCTCTAAAAACAGAGTGAACTCATGTCATATTCATTCCAAATATGCAGTCTGTTTGTCAAGTATTTGTTACAGTCAGCTTCAGATTACCGTGTAACGACTTCATGATCGAGCAAAGCTAAGTGAAATATTTCAGAGTTGTTTTTCTGTTCATTGCCTATTTAGCATTACAATTCGGAAGAAAAATTGTGAATCTTTAACCTTTTGAAGAACATAGCTCATTTAAATAATGTTTACAATTTATTTCCTACCTCAAAGAAAATTCAACGCGTCTGCCCTAGGAAAATAATACATACTTATTATAAGAATCATGTTAAACCCATAAATAATCCTGTGAGCTAAACACAGTCATTTAATTTGATAGCGAGTGGTACCACTGCACTTTAAGTGTTAAACACTTATTATGATCTCGTGTACGGTTGACTAGCCTGTCGCAAAGTCTGTCCCGACTCAAGATGACATAAAACAACACAGAACCGTGCTTGGAATTCCATCGTGGGTAATGCTTGCCTCGCGCACCGTCAATTTTGTGGTAATCTTCGAAGATTCGAGGGTTGTGGATCAATGAAGCGAGGGTGTATTAACTGCCCCTTGTAATTAGCCACGGTTATGACACGCATGCGCGTGTTAAGTGCTCGCATAAATGGAATCTGAATCCAGCGAATGCACAAGCATGTCTCTTTTACTACAGATGCACAGAAAGTTAGCCAGCATTCGCTTTCTCTGCGCGAAAGTGTCGAAGGTTCACGCCCTTGAATTCGAGGTCTTTAACTTCCCTGCCATGACCTGTGGTCCGACAGCTTTGTTGAGAGCAGCTTACCCACTGTTCTACATGTGATTAAGTCGAAGAAGTAAAAGCACGAAGATATGTATGGCTCCGTATCTAATTTACATAATTTCCCATTCTGTGCGAAAAGCATGGCTACATGAGATTTGATAATTGAACAGCCAGGACTGATAATGTATGCTTGTACGTACGTATGTGTGTACCCATGCATGTAAATATTATATGCTCGCGTATATGTGTGTGTTTATATATATATCTGTCTATCACCGTCTGATTTTTTCACTCACTCAAACGCCTCCGCAAAGCGTGGAAACGTAGTTGAAAATTATTTTTAAAAACTACTTTTTTAATAGCCGTCACCAAATTTCATGCTTCAAGGTCACAGAAAATTCGTATAACGTTGCAACTCGAACACAAACTCTCTGACAAAGACAGGAACACTGTGCCAATGAAACACCAACTTCAATCACAAAGCAAACTGAATGACGACTTGTTTTACAGAAACTGCTGAATCTTGCATTCACAATCTGAAACACGTGTTAAGTCACCAGCTGCTGCTTGTTTGTTTAAGTTTCAGTCTTCGGAGACTTTATGTACCCATAGCAGAATTTTTATAAAATCTTTTCCCTGTTTACTTTCGAACACACTTCATATTTTTAATGTCCGCGGTCTGTCAGTAATGAATATTTTATTTTACAACGTTTTGATGTATGTGTACATGAGTATTTTGTTAGAGTTCCTAATAAATCGAATTTTAACATTTTGCATATAAAACATCGATGTAAATTAAATAAAATTACTTATTTGAATTCCGAAATCGACTAAGTACGGTGTAATATTCAAAAAGTGATTTATTTTCCTTCAAGTAGAACGAAGTTAGTAACTAGGTCTTTGGGCTGGCACTCTGGGAAAGTTTTTCTAAAATTCCAGATAGTCAGTGACATGAAAAGCGACGCAGGTTTATTTAATAGAATATTACTTGGCCAACTTTCGGTAATTTTGTAAACGACACCAGCAAAGGAGAACGTGCGGTCTGCAGAATTACGAGCAGCAATGAACTCGATCTGCCATGAGTAGTCACACACCTTTCATATCCCACTATTTCGGTTCCATTTGTATTCATTCTCTCATCGCTGACGATTTAACAAATTACATTCCTCAGCACAATTTCGAAAAACTGGCTCAGGAAGCATCAAAACAGGTTTCGTGTATCACTCCGACTGACGCATGACTCATTCTGACCACCACACATTCGTATCCATTCTGAATCCGCGGTACGTAGGTATTCGTCGCTGTACATGCGACCGACCATATTGTGACACACCAGTACATTTCTTCAGACAAGATGGATGGATGGAAAACGCCACAACAAGATCCCACATGGTAACAATGTGTCTGCCGCAGATGTAATTGTAAACTCGTCTCTTATTGCCGTCGCAAAGAATTTGTTGTTTCTTAAAGAAATGTGTTTGTTTTCCGGAAGCTGGATTCTGCTTTAGCCTTCTCTTTCTTACCTGAAGACGGAAGCAGAATTCAGCTTTCGAAACGTTAGTTTTACGCTCGTGTAATTTCAACGATGGACAAAGTTCAAAAGAACAATTTTGAGTATGGTTACTTGAGTGTAATCTAATGCTCTTTTTTCCTACCCCTTCCCTTCCACCCCAGATTTAAGCCAGTTCTGAAATATATTGAGAGAAACAGCACGTTATGACGTTATTCAAATATCAGTATTTAGTAATAACTGAACAAAACTCAATATATGATGTACCTTGTATATACAACAGAATAAATAAAGCAGTCTAGTTTATTTTGGATTTATATTCGATTTCTCTTCCCTGAGTCGTTGTAACGTGACGTAAGAATATGAAATATTAACATCGTGCAGATCTTTTAAGAACTGCTTATACACTGTCTTGGACAGATAATTACGCCATCTTTTTGTAATAGGATGAAGTTGCGTGGTGTAATCAGATAGTAGATAACATCAGGATGAAAATAAGAAGGGAAGACGCAAACAGAATGTATCAAGAAAGACCAGCTTCTCTCGACTAGAGCCACTTTCACACACAAACACCGCAATGTGAGGGTGGAAACTGAGCAAGGTCAAATAACTTGCTTAGTCAGCATTAAAATTCATATTGTCTCCATTCCCTTCGTGATCAGCAGTTTAGTTGACTGTGTTTTACGGACTAAATTAAATCTGTCGCACAAACATTAGCGTTATTGTAGGCTGAAGCGCAATGATTTTGACCTCAGAATTATATTTGAAACGGATATACTCGGAATGGGTACATTTGTGTGTTCATCTCATTTGACCATTTTATAGAATAGTGAAAGGCAATAGTTATTCTGTGGCTCACTTTTCAAAGCATCAATCATCTAGATGTGAGTACAGGCATACCTCGTTTTATTGCGCTTCGCAGATATTGCGTTGTTTTTACAAATTGAAGGTTTGTGGTAACCCTTCGTCGAGCAAGTCTATCGGCGCCATTTTTCCAACAGCATGTGCTCACTTCGTGTCTCTGTGTCACATTTTGGTAATTTTCGCAATGTTCTCGCAATGTTTTTTTTTAGACATAATGCTATTGCACACTTAATAGACTACAGTACAGCGTAAACAACTTTTATATACACTGGGAAGCCAAAAAATTCGCGTGACTCGCTTTATTGCGGTGGTCTGGAACCGAACCCGCAATATCTCTGAGGTATGCCTGTATGAAAGCCAGACTGCAGTAATAAATAACGAAGAAGACTCTACAGTAACGAAAATCACATGTACCAGAAGGGAAATTCATAGAGGGGTCACGTTATCCATTCCCGATATAAGTTATATTTTTAAAAAAATTACACTGAAATCACAAAAAGACAAGCGTTGGAAATGTCCACGCACCGGTGATGAGTTCTTGTGCCACGGAAACGGTTCACCGGATGAGCTATTGTCGATTTTTATTTTGTCAGAGGAGAATCGGGAAATATATCCCTAACCTCATTTTGGCAAGTTTAGTAGAAACGATGAGCCAGGCAGAACTCTCGTTGCACTTCGACTGTTGAAAGACAACTGATGGGCTGGCGCCAACAGGTTTCAACATGACGTGACGTTCTTGAATGCGTGGGTTCTTGAATAGTCACAACGATATCGTGTGCTGATTAATCTTATAGAATTGTAAACAACTGTAAATCATCAATGATGTTTTAATATGGGCTGCGAGATTTTGAGATCATTCAGTACATGGGATAGCTTCCAGTTTCATGACGTTGCTTATAAATTTTATGAAATCGGTCTTTTGTGTCCGAAGTTATAACTTGGACAATTATACACCACCGACACAATGAGAAATACACTCACAGACATGATATATTTGTCTCGTGATGGCATAATTTTCATTATAAAATAAGGAAGAATTATAAAGACACATTTTGAGTAGCCCTCATAATGGAACAAGAACGCATGTTGGTACACAATGTTACTAATTTTAGAATCTCTGCTCAATCTTAATGTCACCTCCTGTCGTATAGGTGTGAAAGATTTTGTTTACTTAGCATCAAATCGCTCTCGATTTAGGCCTATGGATATGTAACAATTTGATGGCTTCTTCTTAACTAGTAAATATGATAACTGGTTGGGTTTACAATAGAACCGTTGGATAAGGTTAAGCGCCTTCATGATCGTGTTCCGATTTTAATACAAACTCATTAAGATTGCCATTTACTTTTTCCTTAATTTTTTAAATTTTTAACCATTTATTTTTAGTAAGTTATTTTTAACTGTTTTAACATTGACGCTTTGACCATAATATATTGGCCCATATTATATCGTATCTCTATTTATAACTTCCTGACCCAGTTTTGTAAGAGTTTGTACAGTCTCATCTGAAAGGACCCCTCCTCGCGAGTCTCTAATTTACTTTTTACTACTTGTAACAACCATTAGTAGGGTACATCATTAACATATTAATACGTTTCTACATGACGATAACCAGACAACTGGTTTTCATAATGGTACCCACATTATTGAATTAAGATTTGTTTGTGTTTAACGGTTCACACCAACGCAAATCTCTTACCAATTACTGATGCATGCATGTGACATGAACTGTTTAAAGAATTTATATTTTAAACAGAACAGATGGTAATTAAAATTGCGGCATATAATAATGACGCACGCGCACGTTGAAATAACATGACCCGAATAGAGTGAATCCATTTGAATTATGGGACATGGCCGTCGACCAATAGGTGAAGTTCCTGCAACTTACCATGGAAGGGGAGAATATTTGTTAGGTATGACTTTTATGCCAACATTGACACTTCAAACGTAATGACCTTAAGAACTACAACACATAACTTGTGTTATACGAACATACACAGATACATATACATACCACGTGCACGTACGTACAAAGCGATTAATTGCACGTCAGTATCAGCTGGTGTCTGGAGAAGTAACATACATCGAACACCGGACACAGTTATAGTTAACCTTGATGAGATTTTAGGTTCTCACGGTGGCGCGCATGAAGACGTCTGTCTTCTGCAATGCTGCACACTGTAGTCTAGTAGACGTTTACCAACGTTTCAGAGATGCTTCCTGCTTCCATTATCAGGGCGCCGAAACAGGTCTAAGATTACAATAATAAGATCATCTGTAGACTAAAACTGCAATTTAATTACGTCGCTGAAAAATAAATATAAGTAAGAAGTGTGGACTGTGTTAATAACCGATGACGCTGCAAATATTTTTGGTATAGTCATAAATCATTTTCACATCTATCGATCTGATCTACAATTAGTCGTAATGAACAGCTTGTTTGATCAATCAGTAGCGTCCACTTCCCGCAAGGGTTCGCGCCCCGCGCAATCTCAGCTGATCGTATCGAGGTTAGAACAAATAAGGCAATGGCTCGGCGAAATCGACTCCCTCCGTCCATCCAATGAATATAAATACACTTCGTATTAAAACTGCTCACCTCATATATCGATATAGGCTATTAATCATTGTCGTGGTTTTTGTTTGGTGTAATTACTTTGTCCATCAAGATTAAAGACGAGTGACTGGTGGACGCTGCATTAGCAGAGAGCCGTATCACGTCACATCCCGACTAATTGCGCCTTCTCAACAATTACCTACCATTGATTGATGACAGGGAAATGAAACGACGTTTCGTAATGCCACCCACGAGCCTTCCTGGAGATAGTCTTTCCTTGTTCATTTCTTCCTACATCCACACTTTTCTTCGTCTCTCTTCCTGCATTGCTTTATTTTTTCTTGTTGCTTGTTGAATGTCTTATTTTCGTCTTTTCGCTTTGTTACGTAATGCATCTCAGAGGACATTTATACTTTGCTTATTGGTTGAAGTTGAACCCTATTTGAAGCACAACCGCGGTTCACTTTATCATCATATTACAGCCCTTTCTTCATTATTCCATAACAACGAAGTTAACCAACTCTCCGGTGACAGAAATCGATGATTCGATACTGCTAATACTAGAGGTAATTAGTTAGATTCACAGTTTTGGGGCCCATTTCCTTAATTTTAGTTTTATCCGACTCGGTACTCAAAATGGCCGGGCTTCCTCCATTCCATGTTCGTTTCTTGTTTTCTTTGCCCGAGGTACCTGCCGAGACCAACTCAACCTCTCTGATTTTTTTTTCGCTAACCAGGGGTGGTGGAACCAATCGAGAGGCCCCAAAAAATACACGTATAGCATTTTAGGTGAATTCAGTTATAATTTTAATTATTTGAAAACCATCTCTCTAGAACTGCCTTAACCGGTTCAAGTGTTCCTTTTTGTCAGCTACAAATCCTAACGATGTTAATTATTGCTTTTGCAACATATTTTTGTCCACCAAGGCCAGAAAGTTACGTTAGGCCGTAATAGTAATTTGAAAAATAGATTGCGCTTTCATAGTAACTTACGCTAGATGTCTGTAGGAAGCTGTATACCCACAAGCACTAAACGTGATGAATCTGCAGTGTGGCAACTACTAAAAAGTATCCCCTCCTCAAAACCCCTGTGTGCCGTCAAATTTCAGACTACAATCAACTGTGTCGAAGGTATAAAAATACTGGGATATTCTGGTTTAGTCATTCAAAACCATCAGATGTAGCACCACATAAAGTTTCTTATATTAATCTTTATCGTCCTTCTCTTGTGGATTCGAGTGTCGTATGGAACCATTTCGCCTATCTGGGCTCATCCTTCGAACCGGGCGCTGTGTTGTCTCAATTTCCCCTGGCAAAGTAAATATTACGGATTCCTTCTGGCACGGGTCCATCTTAGGTCCAAAAGTATTAATCTAAATTTATCCTTCCGGTGCCCTGACAATGTGTTGTACATTATTGTGAACGTTAGCCTACTTATGATAGTTCCTGAACTGTGGATGTTGGTCTTCTGTAGGAACATACTACCTCCATCGTCAGGGTTGAATGTGAAGGTAGCGTGTTCCTCCAAAACGCCGTCTGCCTTTAACAACAACGACATATTTACCGCACTGAAAAGCTCAAATCTCGTATCGCTGCTTAAGCTGTTCTTGCACAGAGCATAGAAAAATCACTGTACAGTTAACCACGAATCACATAATACACTAGACAAAGATTACATGACGTGTGTAAGTAGTGTTAGAAATGACCGTCCCTTGCATCTTTGGACACTTAATTTTATTTATAAGTACATTAACAAGGTCCTCTCCTGTGATTGGGTGTTCTGGATAACAACAATAGCACAGCGACTTTTCGAACGCACTCTGTATTCAACACTGAAGAGGATGTTGCCAAAATATTTAAACATGTATACACAGTTATAAACGAGGTTTTTGTACCCGAATTCGGAACCTGGACATTTTTAACTTCCATTATTTTGCCACAGATCAGGAGCCAAGTTTTGTGTGGCTGTGGTGGGGAGGACTTGTGGTGGGGATGGATGTTACATGAAACGAGAGTGTCAACGCGAAAATTAGTTCTACGTGAATAGTTGCGAGGACTGGTGTGGGGTAGGGAACCTGGTGGGGGAGGTTCCCCTCCTACTGCATCTCCAACCGTCAACTCCCGGTAAGGCGAAAGGAAAGGTGATCTGTGTGTTTCTGTAAGAAGTTTGCGGCCAGTCGCTTTCTGACTCGTGAGACGCCAACAGCCGCTGCGCTTTCTTCTGTCCAGGTATGTCTGAGCTGTCATGACTGACTTTATTTAATATATCATTTGTTGCTATAAAATTCCAGCGAATGCACTAATTTCACAAACATTTCATCCATATTTATTTTTACATTGTCTCGATTTCGAATCCTGAAAGTGTAAAGACATCCCCAAAATTGTCGTCATATGTTTTACCTTAATTTTGTCTCAAACGTACTAATAACAAATAATTATATGAGTGACTGGCAGGCAATTGTAGGATTTGAGACAAACTTAAGTCTCTTTTATAAGAAAAAGTTGCTATTTCGATTCGTTGTATTCATCTTCGTGGATCTATATCAACTTGTATTCAGTTTGTAGATGGCTAAAAAGGCTCAGAAATTATGTTTCAGGGGTATTTAACGGTGGTTTTTCAACTGATTTGTTTAAGGCCTAAAACATCTAATGTTAGCATGATCGTTAATTGGAAAAGTTTATATACTATCCCATTATTTTGTTGGAGGGACTGAAGAAAACAATGAAGATCTAAAGATAGCAGGTCTCGGGGAGGGTATTAGAGCCGTGGACCTACCGAATACGAATAGTTATTGCTAACCACTCGGTGGGAAACACTGAAATTAGTGAAGTAACTGTTATGAGTGATAATTAAAT
Source organism: Zootermopsis nevadensis (assembly GCF_000696155.1). Next base: position 24,289 of record NW_019060863.1, read on the forward strand.
TTCTTATTTATTATTGCTAACCACTCGGTGGGAAACATTGAAATTAGTGAAGTAACTATTATGAGTGATAATTAAATTTCTTATTTATTTAATGTTATTGTTATAATATTGTACTTTGGCTACATTTATTGACTGTCTTTCGTTTTTAAACTTGTGTATGGATATGAGCTTCGGCTCTAAAGCTTAAGTCTTCGTACTGTGCTTTCTCTGAACCAAGGACTCAACACAGTTGATACCAAGAAGTCTAGGTCTAGTGGCAACAATTTTTATTTATATTATTACGGGACCCGATTCGTGAATCGAGAGTATTAG
>NW_019060872.1:8290-25201 GCF_000696155.1 Zootermopsis nevadensis
AATCCCTTTGTGTCAGTACCGTTTCATCCATTTCGTGAACGCCATTGCAGTATTCATAAAAGTGTTTTTGAAAGAGATTATTTGTAAAAAAAAAAAAAAAAAAAAGTTTACACGGAAGGTGATGAAATTGAAATACGGAACAAATTGAAAATCTCAGGTATCAGCAAAAGAAGGTGAGACGACAGGTAAGACAAATCAAAGAAAACTTTAGAACTAGGTCTGTGACGCTAACCAAGATTGCATGGCTGCTATGTAACATGTTAAATTTATAATTCTGCGTTTGGAGACGAAGCTAAATGATGAGGGATATTATCGAATGCCTAGAAAATGTCGTAGACAGACGTTACGCATTACGATATATGTGGATCTATTCAAATTATTATAACAAAATGCTCCAAGGAACTACAAAGTTTTGGAATTCATCTTTGTAGTCGTAGTAAATACAGAATAATTTTGTAATTTAAAAAAAAATGAGCTTAACATGATGATAATTATATAAACAAGTAACAAAGATTGTAAATGTGTGTAAAATATCAAATGAAGGAGAACAAGTATTGTTGATGATTGAGTGTTCTTGCCGATCGTCGATTGTTATTACACGTGTTAAGGAAAAGGTGAAATCGGAAAGAATATCCACGACAGTTTTAAGAACCGGGTTTAATTAAACTGCACCAAATTTAGTTATTACAAACTGAAGAGAGGTGTACAAGAATGGCTTAGGTCCGACCGAATATATCTTGTTCTGATGGACCCAGGAACCTATGGACTGTTGGAACAAATAAAATAGAAGAAGGGTTATTTAAGGGAAGATAAGATTTGTCAAACAATTAAAGGCGTGCGAGTTTGTCCGTCTCTCCGTCCAGCTGTCTGTCTACATACTAAACTGATTAAGATAAAGAAAATGTGAGGTTATCACGGACGGAGTATGAAGATGACTGTCTTCTGGGTTGTAACGCAGTGTAGTCTGGTAGAAGTTTATCAGTGTTTCAGAGGTCCTTGCTGCCTTCATCATCAGGGCGATGGACCTTACACCACGAGGCTCCTGATGAATATAATTTCTTTCACAGCTGTACAGACTTGAGGCACGCATTATAGCAATGGAACTGATGTAGATGTGGGCCAACTACCTGGTGCGCAAGAGACCGTTTCAAGCGAAAGTCTCGGCGACGCCATGCTGAAAACATTTATCCCAGGTTTCAGTTGTGGATAACAGTTCAAGTCGTGCAGTCGAGTTCACAGTGTGTTTCGTGAAAGTTCTGTTTGCTTAAGACTTCGTTTTAGTGACGAAGAGTATTATCTTTTAACTTATTGAGGAATGATGCGTTTTGAATGACTAGTATAATCGCTATCAATGATTTAGTACTGCGAAATCAAGTTGTTTGACCATATCTGTACTTCGGTTTTATTTTGAAACTTTGCCTACGTTTTGATTCATTATTAGACAGCAACCACAATGCTATTTAAAAACTCGCCGATCGGTTGATCACCGACAGAAAGAGAGAGGGAGAGAGAGAATCGGATCCAGATCCAGACGGAACAACTTGCCTGTTGTTCAGAATGAATCAGAAACACTTTTAGATAAACTGGAATGATATCCGTGTATCGGACAGTGCCAAGTTTCTGAAATATGCAACGATGAAAATTTCTAGTCTATAAACAACGAATCACGAAGATAAAAATATATTAAGCCAATATGAGATTTGACAGTGATAGTTTGCTGTTTGAAGATAGTAAAATGACAAACAGATACCATTAAATACATTATTCTGTAGCGTTGTTAGAATAACAGTTCCGAAGGATTCTTGACACATACTAGTATATGTGTTTATAATTTGTCACAATACAAATTAAATACGTCACCTCGGTTACGTAAATGTTGAATAGTCGTCGCCCTGATGATGAAGGCGGCAAACACGTCTGAAATTTAAGTGAACTACACGGCGCCATAGTCTAGAAGACAGCCATCTTCGTATTACAAAGATCTAACAAATATGGGCACAGTGACTCATTATCATTATTATGTGAAGAATTAAATCGGCTCCGTGAATTAATTTACATTTTATGAATTGAAATGAATTTACAATAATTTTGATGGTTCTTCTTTATCCTGTCACTTTGAACTTACCATCAGTAGGTCTACTGCTTTTTTCTCTACTAAGATAGCAGCAGTCCGCATTTAGCTACAACTGACTGACAATCTAAGATGCAGAATACTTCGCTTTAATAATGTCGTTTCGAGTTCAAATCAGGTGTCTCATTATATTGGTCCAGTCTGATTTGATAAATTAGGCCGGAGGATTTTTCACTGAAATATATTTGCTTAGATATAGAATACGTTATTAAGGAGATAGACTATGACAGAGCAGCAGCGTCGCTCTCCTTACAGATCCGTTCCTAGGGGTTTAATTTAATAGCACCGAACACCTGCTGCCAGACTGTGGTTCAGCTCCGCCACGTGAACGACAGAAGTAAACCCAGAAACACAAGAACGGGTATGTCAGCTTCTTCTCCCTTCCGGCCTTCATCATTCTCCTCTCGAAGTCTTCGCTCTTCTGTTCCTACTGACAAGCAATATTTCAGTCCTTGCTCTTTGTAGAGTAGTTTTCTTCTTGTTCTTGTGCTTATCATGTTTTAGATCTTTATCGTTCTGTTTTCATTTTCCATTTCCTTCCTCATCCTTTTAATTTCCCTCATCATTTACTTATTCTTTTTGTAGTACTAACCATCTCTGTATCATTCACAACATGCCTTTAAAAATGTCACGAGGAATGCTTTGGCGAATTAGAATTAAAATCGAGCGGAGATGCAAATTTCACACGTGACCTTAGCATTCTACACCAGCAATTGCCTGAAGGGCTGAGAAAAATCACGAAGAGCCTTGTAGTTGAAGCCGGGGTAACCGAAATGCTAATAATCACCACACTATTGCATTCCTCTACAGCCATTTTACTTATTGTCATTCGTATTGTTTGAAATGTTTTCATATATACTTTCTTTGGAATCTTAAGACATAATTTTATAAAAAAATTAAATAATTTTACCTCTTAAAGAACAAAAGTCGTGTAAATAATATTTCACCGTTGCCATCACTTCGAAGAAAACACCATATCACAAAGTTTCAGTATTTTAATTCTTTAATCTTATAACCAAACGAAAACCCATATATAGATTCTGTGAGGGACATGCAGATTTATGAGTGTGAAAACAGGTGGTACACATATTTATTATTAATATATAAAGAATTAACTTCGGAACTAAAATTTATCGACCAATTTGGCCGAGTTTTTACCCACCCCGCATTTCTTGTCCGCCATTTTCCCAGACTGGTAGAACGTTTAGATCGGAATAAAACGTTTAGGCTATGTAACCAACTCTAGCGACTTTCCCGTACTCGCTGCTAACTTGAACGTGTTTCTTTAGAACCGAAGCAAATCGTCTTCGAGCACTGCTGTGCATTTCAGAGTGCCACCAACACGTGTTATCCGGAAATTTACGAAGTGAAACCGAACAAAGAACGCGTGCACTGAGACAACACAGTCGTGTTTGTATCAGCAAGAGAGATGGACAAGAAACGCCTAGCAAATGCTCGTTTCGTTCACTGCTGCGATGTGAGATTGGTTGTCGTGTTCCTGTTGGTTTATAGTGGGTGTACTTCAAAAACTCAATCAAACACACACTGAAATTATTGTAATCTAAACTTTGTCCCGGTGCAGACATTATAGTGCATATTGCTGCGTGCTGTTGAGCCATGAAATCTAGTAAATGACGTCACAGCCAACCAGTGAAAGTGAGTTAATAACCTGGCGGTAAAATGGAGCTCGTCTGGAAGTAGGATAAAGAAACAAGGTACAGGCCTACTGATTTTATTGCCATGGTACATATTTGTATCGCTCAATAATTAAAATTCGTTATACAGATGTGGATTTGTGATATGAATATTCAGGAACATCATTCAATTTCCAGGGACGTCAAAACTGTTTCAGAAATTGCTACGGCATAGGCTTGTGTGTAATTGCGCTTGAATATGCATAGTCTGGGCCGTATACCGTCAGCGTACATATAGGATAAATAATATAATTTCAATTTTTATATTATGTGCATAGAGAATTTTAAAAAAAATATCAGATTTTAAAATGCTAATATCCAAGTGCCGTTGTTGTAGGTTGCTTTGTTGTTCCATGGTCATATTACAGAATACAGCGAAACGTAAATTCACTGGTTGGAACCATAAACTTACGATCTGGATAAGTGTACTTTCACATAAATACCCGAATTCTATTGAAATCAAGCAGATATTTTAAATTAATAATTTATATTATTTAGGGATACGTGTATGTGCTTACTCCCCACCAAAAGGCCATTCGATTGAAATCGATTGAAAAAAAATTTCTGGAATAAATTCAGAACTTTACCATTATTCTCATGTTTATTACACACGATAAGTTACTTACAAATTATTTGGTTGTGCCTAATTTCGGACCCTATTGTTTGACGCATATAATATGCCCCACTTCAGTTGCTCATTGTTCATCTCCAACGAAAATGAGGCCGCCGACATTTTATTATACGTTCAAAAAATAAAGTAGAATGCTTTTTGTACATGTAATGTAAAATATTTTAGGTCCTACATCGAGACCCCGGTATCAGTTACATCTTAGAAGTTTGCAAACTGAAATGTTTATATTCTTGATGTTAGAGAAGAAAACAGAAAGACGGGATAGTTCCAGTTGCATGAAACAGATGTCAGGTTTAATGAAAATCTGCCAGTTATTAAGAGGGACAGTCACGCGGACGAGGCCATAATATACGCAGTAAATGAGAGAAATTTGGAATTCTTTTAGCAAAGCTGGAAGAAATAACTTGTATTCACACGCGTGTTTTTCATTATAAGCAAAAAGAATCAAGCCACCACAAAACAAATTGTTTCCGTGGCTTAAATTTATATAAAATGCGAGTAATTTAATGGTCTGTTATTTTGTGCAGATAATTAGTTTAATACAAGTCGTATCGATAGAGCTAACCTTATTGTAATGGTGACTGTGGTAATCGTGCAACGTCAGTTGAGTTAACAGCCGACCCATAAATACACGATTGTCCGGTATTTGACTGCCTCGCCCCTTTGTCTCTAAAAAGGTCATCTTATAATTCTCATATCGTGTGGCTGCAATTGACTGTTATTCACGTATTCATCAGTTTACTGAGTTTTTAGTTCTTTATGCAGAAGACTGTGTCCTATTAAAACATTTTCTGCCAACCACAGCCTATTATAAATATCTCTAATCGTGCTATTCCCTTAATACGCAGATTTTTTCTTATAACCAGAAACCTACCCTTCCTTATTCCCTCTTACATGTTGGTACAATTTTTGTTGTTATATTAAAATATATCTTCGTACAAATATTCTTGTATATTCCTTAATTTTACATTCGTATATTTTATAATCCTCTTAATAGCTACTTCATCGTTAACAATAAACATCTGACTGTCAGAAGTTGACAAACTACTAACTAGCTTTTGTCACACTTAAAAAGTGCATAAATTGTGTTGCAGAGATGCCTTTCGACCTTCCTTAGATCATCATCAGAGTCTTGTGTTAATGCGTGTATCTGTCACAACATTGTTGTACCGGGTCTACAATTTATGAGGCTGCAGTCGTGCTTGCATTGCGTGGTCGGCCGGCGCTCTGTTGATGTGGGCGGGAGTTGTGCGCGTTCTTCCGGTGGGTGACCGGCGAATCAGTTTCAGTGCTGCTAGTAACAGCGAACTACGAATATTTCTCATCACTAATACATGTTATTACATTAATTGTTCTTACCTTAAATCACAAGAGATATATTTGTCCGGAATATTAGATTATGGCTGTGGGTCTTTATTTTATTTCTAACTGTACTCCTATTAAAGGTATTGAAGATTAGACGCATACAAATGTATTACGTATGTATTTAGGCGTATGCGATGAGAATTTTTCGGAAGTATTTTATAAAGAAGAGAAGATAATATTTAATTCGAGCTTGAATAGCTTAAATAGGATATTCTTGATCACTTCTTCGCTTCACAATTCTAGATAGCTGAAATTGTGGAAATTTATTTCATACTGTTCGTGATCGAGATGGAACACGGAGATTATACGTTATTAATCTTCACGTTCGTAATTCTTTCCGTGAGGTGAGTACATTGATTAACGAACGTGAGGGTAAGAGATGTTCCTCACTTAAGCGAATATAGACCTTGTTTCTTTAATTATATTTAAAGATTTCCAATTAAAAGTAAATGGTGGGTCGTCATAGAAGAAGACCACAATCTAAAATTAATTTAAAATGTGTCGCCTTGGAGTGGGCCCTTTTTTGGTGAATGTGTAGCGTTTTTAGCATTTACTTCGTAAGGGACAAAATGATAATTGTCACAGTAATGGTTCCATATCTTGTTCATGTGTATATTGACAATATGTTAAACAAAAACTATTTAAGAATTAATAGTAACACGTAATTTATTGTAAGTGTTAAGTCTATAATAGGCCCTGTTCCTCATCATGAATGCATATAGACCTAGGGATACAATACACATAATCTCTGCTTTAAATTGAGTGCGTGATCAGTTTTTCGCTTGAGCAATGTTCGATGTTTACTAACCGCTGAGGCGTTTATTATATTATAGAATAGAATTGGAAAAGAGATGCAGTTTAGTAGCTTGTTTGATTCTTACACGGGGAACAATATGTTTGTGAATGTTGGATGAATGTTGTTACTAACATGAACTACTGTTTGTTTCTTCGTGCTTTCGCTGCGAACTATACAAAAGTCTGTTTAATAAATGGAGTTTATGGGAAATAATAAATAATGCCTTTTCGAGTAAACGAAATAAAAATATTAGCTAATAACCAAAATGTGACTGTACATGTCTGATTTGACAGGCACATAACTGAAAATACGAAGAGGGGATGACAGTGTGAAAAATTGTCCAAGCTTAGTTGGTACACAAATATTAAAAACAACTGTTACTTACCGACTCCCGGTTGGAAACGCGTGTTTCAACGCCAAGCTCTACAAGGTTTTCCCGATACGAGTTAAGTATCGCTACATAAATACAATAAAATTAACTCACCGAAATTAAAGCAATTCATTCCCGAAGCTTGGAAGTAATAGTTACGTTCAACTTTATGAATGAACGCATTTCAATTCTAAAGGGTTTTGACGACGGTAGTTTACACTTAAAATTATTCATTGTCAGGACTTTTTCCATCGTCTGTTCTTAAAACCAAGACGTTTCGGAGGCTGGTTCTGTCTCCGTCTTTAGGTGAGAGGTACCTACCCTGTTGGTTCCCTTAGATAGAGCTAGTCTCTGTCACTGTCCAGTGACATATTATATTTGATATGCAACTGGTCATAAGAGAATGGCAGTACGAAGGTCAAACGATGGTCATTTTGAGCGCTGTGCCCCAAATGCAGACTATGGAATAGAAAAATTCTAGGGCAATAAGGACGTCTCTGGTGTAACCTCATACCTAGAACGGCAATGCAACACGAGCTTTTTAATAATTCTATTTGTACCCACTCACTAAATAGAAATATATATTTCAGTGACATTTGGTTTCCCCACGGGTAGGTTGGACGTCGAATGCTGGTGACTCACCACCACCCACTCTCGCACCAACTACCTCTAACGTAGTAGACACGCGTGGTCCCACCATCGCAGCCCAAATCCTCCCCTCGATCTGAGAAAGTAATTCGTTATACGATTACTGCTCGTAAGGTGGAAGATCGTAAACCGAAAATTAAATTCCCATTCATTTAAGTGTAAATATTCAGACTATTGCCCAACTCCAGAAAAATCACCCAGCATTTACCCCCACGTATGGCAGAATACTAGCAAATCATAAAACAGAATTATTTATAAATATATTAATAACTATTTAACACTGTAAAGCACTATTGAAGTGTTAAATCAAACGTTTACATTCTACAGCAGTTTCAGCATAAATATTAAGAACTTTTGTAAACAGAAGCAATTACTGTAAGTTTATTAATAGTAATGAATCAATGATAAGAAATTAATACAATTTTATAATATAATTAATGTTAAAATTGAGGATTTTATTAAGAAATTAAAGGCTCTGTCGACAGAATGTTGCTTACAAAGCGGAGTATCGTAAATTGAAAACTGTTATATAAATCTACATGGTCCGTTGTAGCGAAAATTCATAAATCGAGGGCTTGGTGTATTCGCTTAGTGCGAATGGATTTTGCAACGTAGAGGCAGTATGCTGATAGACCGACTCCTGGAGGTGGACTTTCTGAACGGATCAGGTATTGTTGATGCTGTCAGAAACAGTTGTCACATACGGGGCGGTTACAGTGGCAAGCTTGATTGATTTACCGTTTTTATATTCACGTATGCCAGTAAACAAAATACGGGAAATATCAACCACACTAACCGGGCGATCCAGCGTGCGGTACCCAGGACCAAACCGTGCATTTTACCTACGTCACTAGCTTGTGGGTACAAGAAAAGAAACAAACGAACGTACTACTTAAATCAAAGACTACCGACATAGGAACTTAAACAGCGAGCTACAAAGTTCTGTCACTGGGAAATAATATTTGTAGCATGGACAGTATATGCTTCTTTATCTGCTGCTCCTCTAATTCCCTTCTTGCTTTTTACATCTAATGGACATTGAACGTGCAGATTTGCCCACTAGTGCACATATTGGTTTATTATAAAAGATTAATTTATAGTCAACTGCGTTCGTTTCATTTGATTACAGAGACCTTTTTTACTCAGAACTTCGATAAATGATCTACACGCTGTGACTAACCACAAAGTTATTTAATGGAATTCTTGGAATAATATTAAAGAAAAAATCGTGCAGGTTAGCAAACATCTAGCTTAGGCATTTCTCTCCACCCCATGTTCATTAATCAATGTACTCAGTTCAGGGATGGAGTTAACGGACATTTTCACGATAAGCACAAAAAGAACAGCTTTATCTCCATGTGCTATCGGTGCCGTGAAGAGGATGAAGGAAATTTTCAAGTATTAAGAAGTGAGGAGAAGATTTAAGATCGATTTTAATCTTATCTTCCCATCTTTCCTCCAAAGAAGAAAACCTATTCTCATCTTAACTCTAGGCAAAATTGTTGCTTTTCCGTGAGGTTGATATGTATTTTTTTTGTTACGCGTGTTGTATGTAACAAAATAAAATTTATGCCTGTAGCATTCACCTGGAACGTTTTGTGAAAACAAGGAAATTTAGTACACTTCAGTGAATTGTCTCTACTACAGATCAGCGTCTTCATTTGCATGTTTGAATTATAGAATCATAGACGCTTTCGAATACTCATTAAGATACTTAGATTTTTTATCTCTTAAAGTGACTTAGCATGGTGATGCGGCTGACCTATTTCTGTTCAATAACGTTTGAACTGATGACATTTAGCATCCGAATACGACGAAACACTGTGTGTTGGTCATCGGTTAAATGAGCGTTTCTCAGCCTGCCCCTGAATCATCTCATCGACTTGTGCCAATTTTTTTTTTGTCAAATTGTCGTCATCCTATTCGTTGATACTACACAGCTGTTGCGTTCTCCGTAGGGACAGAGACTTAACTCTTCGCCGCCACGTCCATACCGACTTTGGGTTCAGTCTGCCATTCTATCTAGACCAGGGGTTCTCAACCTTTTTCGCTGGCGTACCACTAATTCTAATATAACACATTAAATGTACCACCAGTGGTACTCGTACCATAAGTTGATGAGGAAAATTGTCAGTAGTCATGGAGTTGACCAATCACTTTTACCTGGGACCCAGGTTAAGAATGCATTAACTCATACTTACTGCCTGTCCTTCGTTAAGCTAGGCTAATTTAATATTTTTATCGAATCAGTTGAGAGACCACAGTTTAATAAATTTTGAATTAACGACAAATCTAAATATTTCAATTTATTTTTACATAGATTCACAGAATAGACATTTGTTAATTTTAATACCTGCATCTTGTGGTTCGCAAAGGCTTTCTATGAAATTTAATTAGTATTGGAAAAAAATATGAAGCATAAAGAGTTGTGAAGAGTAATATCGATATATCTTACGCATACGTACAATAAGACTCGATTTGGTGTGCTGTGGAAACCTTTGTCCATTTTAGTATGATACCACGTGGGTTAACTTGTACAGTAGTAAAGCCTTCCACCGGGGAGCTTTGTTATCCAATTTATAGTACGAGGTAGAACCGTGCTTAGTTGCTGGCAGTGTAACTGTCTTAATGCTATAGTGATATTACTGGTCAGATTTTATGCCCCGGTTGTTCACCGCTGGCCTCGCTTCCAGGATTAGTGATGCACCACCTAACACAATACGAAACAACTAAAACATGGCACATGACATCTGATATTAATTGCTAGCAGACTCCTGCTCCAGATATGGTGAACATTACACGACCCTCTTTGCATACTTAAATGAAAGGCTTTGGCTAGTAAGAAACTAACGGGTGCTCTTAACTGATGTCAAGTGCAAGCTTCTCAAGTATAAGAACTTGTAACTTGCAATACTTTCTAAGATTTGAGGTTTTCACAACGGTGAGTAAGAAGATTTCTGTCTTCTGGGTTGTTGCGCCGTGTAGTCTGGTAGATGTTTACCGACGTTTCAGAGGTCATACTGCCTCCGTCATCAGGGCGATGAGTATGAAGATTTCTGTCTTCTGGGTTGTTGCGCTGTGTAGTCTGGTCGATGTTTACCAACGTTTCAGAGGTCATACTGCCTCCGTCATCAGGGCGATGAGTATGAAGATTTCTGTCTTCTGGGTTGTTGCGCTGTGTAGTCTGGTCGATGTTTACCAGCGTTTCAGAGGTCATACTGCCTCCGTCTTCAGGGCGATGAGTATGAAGATTTCCATCTTCTGGGTTGTTGTGCTGTGTAGTCTGGTAGATGTTTACCAACGTTTCGGAGGTCATACTGCCTCCGTCATCAAGGCAGAACCCAGAAATCTTCTTGCAATACTTTGTTTTATACCTGGCGTTTCCTTCGGATGAAGTTTTATAAAATAATTGCTGTGGTAATATCAAAATAAAAGATTACACATTCGTGGAAAACAAATAATTGCACAAAACCGTCTTTAATTCCTTCATACGTTGCATGTTAACATATTCAGAAATACTTTTTATGCTTAAGAAATTTTTAAAGTAACGATTTTCGTGTCTGCCATCTTATTCATAAATTCTCATTTGTGTAGTATAATTATTTGTCATTTATTATAATTCTTATTATATACATTTTATGAAGTTCTTCGTTTTACTTTCATTTTATTACTTCCTATTTTTTTTATCTTGTTTGCGCTGACTTTGAAATTGGCTTCTGTAACTGTTAAGTCAGCACTTCAAAATAAGAAATTGAATTATTATTACTGTTGTTGACAACGGTCAGAATCCAACCGGAGGCCTATCGAATACTTTTCAAGAACTCCGGTGGTCTGGTGGTTGTGTATTCTTGCGGGTTCGCACAGATATGAAGTCCAGACGACCGACATCGACGTCTTTACCGTCGTGAGAACATCAATATCAGTTGCTCCTCCCCCTTATACCAATAAAGTATCTCTCACACTGACCAGGCACCTTTTATTTATTATATTATTTTTATACTCATGCCACATCGTAGCAATTCAGAACATTGCCATCCAGACTTAATAATTGTAACGCCCACAGTAAAGTAATTATTGCACAACACAACTAATTTCAGCACAGTAAGCAAACAGTTTACTTCTGTACCTTAAAGCAATTGTTGGCAGACACAATTAAACACCCCAGGATTAGCGTTTCATCATTCTTTGTAGACTTTCTGTTGCAGTATGTTATTACTCGAGCTAAATTACGACGACAATTTGACAGACGATTTTTACGACTAATTTGTCATGGTTAGTTCATAAAAGTGGTTTATGTGAAGTCTAATGCTGTTGTAGCCTCGTTTATAGGACAGGGGATGGATGGTTTCGACAGAATTCAGGTTCCTTGCCAGTTCGTCGAGACTCGCTTCTATAAAAAGGAAAGAGACGAGCTTAAGGATTTTCTGAAATGAATTTTGTTGAAAATTCACAATATACGTAATTGCAAATGAAAGTATCTGTGGCGAATGCTGCAATCTCTCTGGTAGTGCACTAAAATATGAAAACTATGAAAAACAGCAGCAGTGTACAGTCGTCTCTATTATCCGACATTCAGTTTCATGTGATGTGCTGCTAGAATGCTCCATTTTATCAACAGTCAACTCAGCACGTAGCGGAATGAATCTCACTGCCTCACCACGCACCTTTTTTTATTTCATGAACTCGGGTGACCCATCCCAAGCCAGATTAATCCAGTAGAAATTCACATTAAAATCCAATTCTATTTCATTCGCCCGTCCGTTGTACATGTCTCGCCCATCTCCGTGATTTGGCCACCCTAATAGTATTTGGTGACCGCTACAAATTGTGAAGCTCGTTGTGTTAAGCCGTAGGTCCTGCGGAATATCGCTTAATATGGTAGTGTCTTGTGGGGTAAGGTCACGGCCACCCGCCCAATCCCAAATCTGGAATACACTTTGTCAGATTTAGAGAAATTTGAAAGATGTTCTACAAGACAGTCGTTTTATTCTTTATATTTACTATTTCAACTCCGAGGTAGCATTTAGCACGACAAAATAATTATAACTCGAAGTTTGAGTTATTTTGTTCTAATAATTTTGAACCTATTATTAATCTTTGGAAAAGTATTTTCTAAACTAATGATTTGTATTAACGATTTAGTTGTAGCATAAAGCATGCCACTCTGTATTTAGTAGTGTAACAACATTTTTATGTAACTCTGCACAAAATGTTTTGTGTTAAATTATTGAACTGAAGAAAACATGGAATTCCAAAGAAATCTGTTCCAAGCAACAAAGAAACAGTACCTTTGCTGTTTTATAACACGATCACTTTTAATATTCATCATGTTTCTATGGCACGTTTTTCGTTAACCATCGAGGAAATTATATTCGTCGTTAACGCTGCATATAATTCGTCTGTACGTATAGTCTGTTTAATAGGCCTAAAGGATATTGTATAAAATATTTTTAAAAAAGTTACAATTTGGGAACTTGTTACTCTCATATTCATGCGATAACGTAGGTTTTGAGGTTTTCATGGCGGTGAGTACGAAGACAATTATTTTCTACGGGAAAAGTTGGTCCAGAAATCGTCCCGTCTTTTGTTATACCCTACACACAATCTGCTAGTCATTATTTATGTTTCAGTCTTATGGCGACAAGTTTTTAATCATAACTCTTCCATAATTCTGTCGTTGACCGGCTTTCTTTAATTAAAGTTTTGATACCACATCTTGATCTAAAATTGTATGCTCCAAATATCAGATTTTAGTGTATCCGACGAATATCAATTAAACGAAACGTGTCCATATGGAATGGTTAAAATTTTGATTGTCTAATTTCAATATATTCCTTTATTATTGCGCTTTATCCAGGACCTGTGACCCCTCACCTTATAATGTATTTCAGTCATCCTGCTCAGCCTTATAACTGCCCTAGTTTTATTAACGCCTGAAATGAGTTAGTTCTCTTGCTTAATTACCCAGTTTGTGCTGAAATTTTGGAGCGATTATCAGTGTTAGTTTTGTTCTGTCCGACGTGATATAACCCCCTCTATTTTCAAGCAGTACTTTCAAGTTGTTGTTGTCCAATTTCAAGCGTGAATTTATTATTAACAAATAAGTTTCGTACTTCCTCGCTTTAGTAGATTGTTTATTAAATTTCAGAAGGCGTGAGAAGTACATCTTGTTAATAAGTGACTTGTTTTGTTTTATAGTAATATTTTGGGTTTGCTTGCTCATAATTCTGCTGACGAAGCTTAATAGAAAACGTTCGCTTGGAAGACCTGGAAAGAGATGAGAGCTTGGCACTAATAAGAATCTTAAAGGGATTGGTTCTGATATATAAATTATCCCTTTGTTAGCCAGAGCTCATGTGTGTGACGTCTAGGTAGGAAAAATCTTCCACTGACACACGCAAATGCGTGAATTCGAGTTAAAGATAACGTAAGAGATAATGTAATCGATGTTAACAACTAACAGAACTGGAAATTGAAACTCAAATGCCAGTTCTGCTTTAACTCATAACAGAGTAGGATACTTAAAAATTTTAAGTGTTTATAATTATGGCACTGCCTATGTGTTGATGTAGTTAATTTATATTTATGCAGTTACTCGACACATTTGGATGCCAGGCCGACTAGGTCGTCAATCACTCGTTCGATCTGTTGATTATTTTATGACTCATGTCGGCGCAAAGCGCAGAGATTACGTAGAGCTACGCAAGATGTGGTCTGATGATTGTGTCATGAATTCGGGTGTGTGTCAAAGGAAACAATTAGTGTGACGTTAATTTTAATAATAGAGCGAGTTAGTTTTAAAGACTTTAAAATGTAATCTAATTTTAAAGAATTCAAACCTCGAAGATTTCTGTCTTCTGGGTTGAATCGCCCTGATGACGGAGGCAGTATGACCTCCGAAACGTTGGTAAACATCTATCATACTACACTGCGCAACAACCCAGAAGACAGAAATCTTCATACTCTGATGACAGAGGCAGTATGACCTCTGAAACGTTGGTAAACATCGACCAGACTACACGGCGCAACAACTCAGAAGACAGAAATCTTCATACTCTGATGATGGAGGCAGTATGACCTCTGAAACGTTGGTTAACATCGACCATACTACACAGCGCAACAACCCAGAAGACAGAAATCTTCATACTCACCGCTGTGAAAACCTCAAATCAAACATGATTCAAACCTCTTTTTAATAACAAATATTATAAATTGCAAATATGTGCATGGCAATGCTGAGACTTATGTACAGGGAAGTGTAATGAGCCTGATGATGAATATACGTTAATTGAAACAGGTTGCTCAGAAAATATTGACACAAGTAATCAGCTTCTGTATACACGATAGAATAGTGCAACACTGACGCAGGTGTGAAGTGACTGTGAAAAACAAGGCCAAAGCCATAACGATTGATGGATAGCAACTCGATAGACTGATGTCCTGTCAACTGTAACCTTCTGGCGAACAGAGGATACAGGCTTCTGACATTTGGCACTTTGATGTAGTGTTTTTCTCAGTTGTGGCTTCTTCCCGCTTGTAAATGCTGCACGTATCTAAAATTAATTCAGGAAGGAGTAACTAATTGTGCGGATACGTTTATAATTGTAACATGCCGACATTGTCCTTATGTTTCTGTTTCAGGTAAGTGAGGACGCTACTCATTTGTCCGTGCCATATGAGAATACTGCTGCCTTACATAGTGTGCCTAAAGTGACTGACAAAAGGCAGGTATGTTAACTTTTTAAAGCAGTTTCAAATTAAATATAACACACTTTCAGTAACTGCATTTTCCTCTCAAAGAATGTTTAATTTATGGCTACGTGCAATTTTTAAAATAGACACTCGTTATTCCTCAAGGCACATATATCTATCTTTTTAATGGAGACGCGTTGTTTCTTTGAGGTATTAACTGAATGTTTTAATATTATTCAGATAAACACCGTGAAGGGGTTAGTTACAACCATGGATAGTATCAGAACGGAACATTTAAAATGCTGATGGTTTCTCTTATGTGAAGTGACGTTCGAATTCGAGAAGGGTCGTTCCTATTGGTGTATTCAAAATCGACGTCGAGAAGTGAGGTCTATAAATCACTATCCTGTTTTATAACATTCTGAATGGAAACTGTATCACATAAATGTTAAAGTATGCGAAAATCATCTTGTTGATGATACTTCATTGTGTTGGAGCAGGGAGTTGAATGAATAAAAACATTTATTTTGTAAACACAGAAAGACGCAGCTTGGAATCGACTTACGCCTACAAGAGATAGAATCGATAAAGCGCAGAAACACTTGTCCACAACACATAGGATAGCCAGTGGAGTTCGGTCAAAATTTAAAGGCAAACCAGTGATTCATTTCGGTTCAGTACATCCAGTGAGCCTTTCTCTGCGACTGAGATTGAAAAAATAAATCACACAAAGTAGAGTTCAGGAAAAGCTTGTGAAGACTATCTACGTAGTAAACCAAGTGAAAAGTTAACCATTAACTTGTCTTTATTTAAACTCTTCTTAAATTTATAAATTTTGCCATATTACGAAGTGAAATTAGTATCTACTTGTAGAAAGACTTGCATCGCCTATTTTATTATATTTCTGTGTCATATTTAACCACTTTTACTTAAATCTTCTCTCCTAATTAAAATAAACAGGAGGTCTGGTGACCCTACATTATTCAGGCTTCTACATTCGCGTCGCTTGGTTGACATACCGAATGTATCTGAACCAGTTTTTCGGAAGACCTATGAAGCGATAGTTTTGAAAAATAACGTCGATGGGTGTCTGATAGGTTTTAGCGCCGTGTATATTGTACTAAAGTCTTGAAGCGCCGTACTGCCTCTGTGTTCAGAGCTGTGAGATGCTCAGGTCTATTATCGAGAAATAACGTATCATCTCGTGAGCCGAATTTTTCAGCCTGGACGAGTGGATCAGATATTTTACCCCTTCCAGGCCTGCTGTCTAGTGGACACTGGATGCTCTTTATTTGGGGACAAGGCAGCTGGAGCCAAAAATGAAGTTGTAAGCCTGTGATACATGGCACGGTGTTTAAGGACAAGGTAACCTTGAACCAGGCTTGTACCATTAGATAAACCCTTCGTATGGCGTTGTAAAAACAAAACACATACGTATGGAACAAAGGAAAATTTAAAAGAATGGAACATAAAAAAGTATTCGTGTTCCCTTATAGCTTATGTAACGTCTGTGTAGTAGTTTCAAATGCTACTTCAGAGGAAAGAAATTTTCATTTTTTCTGATATTGCGAACGAAGCGGTGTT
>NW_019060872.1:25228-57065 GCF_000696155.1 Zootermopsis nevadensis
AACACAAATTATCAGGGAGCCAGTACTCTGACCAAGTGAGACAAGATGTTAGTGCAGAATTACAGGTCTGGTCTTGTAGAACGTAAAATTTTAATACGGATTTGATGGTGATTATTATGGAGAACGTTTGCCACACATGCTGAGGCTATTTTTCCAGAAGTCTCCAGTAATTACGCCCACAGTTTGTGTACAGTTTCCATTCAAGTAGTCGACACAACTCACTGTAGTGTGTACAAATATTTTAGTATGTTTGAAAAATGTGTGAAGTTCACGACCGGTGCACACAATGACTCTTACTCGTGGCGACGTGGAATTTTGGCAAGTGCTGGTTGTTTTGCTATAAAGCTTTCGCTGTATCGCGTTGGACTGCGTCCAGCTGTAAATATCTCACGCAGTTCACCTGGATCGCTTCCGTGAGTTACCAGCTCTGCGCACAAATAAAAAGAACTCAGGATCTCTTTATCATGACCCTGTTCTTTACCAACGGCTGCAAGAGTCTCAGAACTTGTCAAAATATGGGCTTCAAACTCGGTGAGATCGGTGGTATATCAGACTTCGTGCTAGTGCACGACTGGGGTTTTGCTCAAGACATGAATATAAATTTTTATATTTAACCCCAAGTCCTGACCACTCATCGCCCTGATGATGGAGGAAGCATGGACCTCTGAAACGTCGGTATATTTCTATCATACTACATGGCGCAACAACCCAGAAAATAGCCATCTTCATACTCACCGCTGTGAAAACCTCAAATCCTACATCCCTTAATCAAATTAGATACCCTGTGTGTTTCATGATCTCTTTAACCTCCTACAATCACCTCATGGCACTCGTCTGTTGGATGTTTTCTCATATTGACCAAATCCATGGAAGAGAGTTCTTGAGAAGCAAATAGTTACTCAGCTAGTCAAATTCTTTTATCGTTTATGGAGCCCGAATTCTCATTACCGTGCTCAAAGAAGGCCTTTTTCTGAGTCACACATTCTGTCCTTTTAACATTTCTTTTTAATTTTGTCATTTATATATTTGTCTCGTAAATTGTATATTACCTTCAGGTTTTCCTACTAAAATCTTACACTTTTAGTCACCATTAACTTCGATACAGGTTGGAGATAGGGAGTCCGTAGCCGATCGATTTTATCCTCGCGGTCGGTACCCGTTGAATGGCGGGGGGGGCCTTAGTGTACAACTCTGGACGTTGTAGCTAAGGGAAAAACATCCTTGCCGGTAGTTAAGCTAGTCTCTTTACTGACTGAGCTATCCCGTCCCATTTTAGACACTTCGGTCGAAGGACCAGACAATTTTTAATGCAGATGCGGAATAGATACTTATTTAAAGTTGTCGCTTGTATCACAGGAAGCCAACCTCCATATTATTCACAGTTGATCACAGGACATTGGTTAGTATTCGGAAGACCCAGATTTAGATATTCTAGCGTTATGATCGTTATATTTTTCGTTTTCTTTGTCAGTTTTTCGAGGGACATAATAAGTAACTTCAAGGAGTAGAATCTTTCTTGCGAGTCTGATAGTAGCTCAGGTGGTCAAGTAATCCTGCGATTTATGGAAACCAAAAGTTGGACATTGTGTTAAAGCTTGAATGCGATGAAACGAACAACCACAGTCTCGACCACTTGGTACTTGTTGTCAGTAAAATACTGCAAATGTGAGCTGTTATATGAACAGAAGGTATTTCACGTTTAGCGTCTCCAGCGAACGAATGAAAGACCTTATACGAGAATAATTCAGGATTTATATACAAAGGGGTCCAAGTAGTATTGGGTAATGGTCTCGGATTAGGAAGGGTAGGTGCAGTTTGCCAAGAAGGCGTCGAGGCGCGAATGATATGTGGCGTCACGTCGTACTGTTGTGAGCACTTGTTGCTGCTGCAGAAATGGCGCTTAGAACGTAATTTGTGTCTGTCTGCTGTTTCTTTCTCTTTCTAAAACCAGACTCTTTAATTCTGAATCACAGAAAACACCGGTCTTATTGGAAACTATATATATCACTCGCAAGTGAAGTTATGACGTAATATTTTGTTCTGATGAAAACTGGAATTTTACTTTATTTAGCCTTGTAAAATAAGGGGAGTAAGTTTTTGTTTCATCGTGCATGAGAGCATAATGTTTTTAGTTCGTTATAAAAAGAGAAGTAGTATAGATAGGTTGGTAACACTGCACACCATTTATGTGGTTTCGTAAACTTTCGGTGCGCCCATTAAAACTACCCCGTTCGTAGATTTATATTTTGCAAAATAGCTTATTAAATCTACCTATTTCCACCAAAAATTCCTCCCGGATTAAGTTTGAGAATTCGACGTGACGTCATGAGATCATGACTTCAAGGTCGAGTCAGTTCTCCTCTCAGACAGTCAACCGAATTTTTATCTTGGAATATTTTAAGCAAATTATTTGTATCTTTTCTGTTCTCTGTTTCAATGGGGATGCTGCTTTTTGCTGCGTTCAGAATTTCGAAGTTCTTCGAATCCAGACAGGTAAGCGATTCTGTTCCCTAGCATTTCTTCTGCCGAAGCAATACGTACTTCTGAAACGTCGGTAAACGTTTATGATACTATATGGCGCAATATTGCATAAAACTCTTATATGTATTCTGCCTGCCGTGAGAATTAGAGGTACCAAGCACTGAACTCTGGCCAGAACCAGGTTAATAAAATCCATAACCTTATGCCCGATCCATTTTAATATTATCCTCCCATCTATTCTTCGGTGTGCCAAGTGGCATCTTCGTATTTGCCACACACCTAGTCTGTCTTATCCTTCTTGACTTTCTTGAAGCATAATGTTTATGTTCAGATTATATTAAAATGCAACAACACATTTCACTAGTAATCGCTGGCTAACACGTACAGAAGGACCGTGGATCTAGGGGAATTTAAGTCTAACCCTCACGTTCCCTGGATATGAAATGCTCTGAAGTAGGTGCTTCAAATCGTTATCAGGGCACACACTTGAGTGTGCCCTTCTTTGGCTTTGTGCAGGCTCGACCAGCGTAGAAGGTATAAAGTCAAGGAACAGTTACTGAGATATTGAGCTTTGTAGCCACACCCGTAAACCCCCTCCCCCCCAACTGGGCCACCACCGCCAGGTGTGGTAACTGCACGGCTGAATCAGAAACTCAACCGCCATGAGAAAGAAGACGGACTTGATTTACGTGTAGCGCGGTTACCAGGCAACAGGCGTGTTGTTTGCATAAAGTCTCTATGATGTTGCTTATACACAGAAACTTCGTTAATTTAATATCCGTGAATACTTTGAGACAGTGTAGCTGAGTCAGTTTGCGTACTGTGACTAGATTAGGGACCGGACCATCGGATTTTGATACCAGAGCGGGCCCCACAGCATTCACACGGATTCTATAGCCCGCGTAATCGCCTATCCGAGAGATACCAGGTTTCTTACATCGACGGTGAAATGGTGGGGTCGTGAAATTGAACACACACGGGCATTTAGAGCTGAGGTTAAGAGTGCATGGAGCTATAACTCCATCCCTCAGCACGTTTGCATGATGGTCTTCAGGTATTAATTCTTATTCTTCCTAACAGATGTATGGTCCATAATGAAACAACACAGATTGATCCTTCGTTTTCTCGCCAGATTTTACTAGGTATGTTCTTGTTTTCTTTATTTACCCTCTGGCTTCTGAAGGACTCGATTTCATCGTTTCTTTGGGTATTCATGCTGTCGTATGTAATTTTATTCTACTCGTAAACGTGGCTGCCTTCTGGGTTGTGGCTTCTTGTGTTCTGGTAGTTTTTCTTTCCAATCTCCGAACGTAGCGATGGGTAGCCTCCTCATAATGACAGCCATCTTCGTACTCACCGCCGTGAGAACCTCAAAATCTACCTCCTTTTTATATTATATTCCTTACTCTGTCGCACAAATGGGCTCTTTGATCGGGTTCAGTGGAGCAGAGTCCTGTTTGAGAGTCTGGTAATCGCTTAATACGTAAATTTAATCGTCTTTTAAGAAGTTCTTATGTTCATTAACATACTCACAAGAACCCGATGCTCGAAATTATCCTGAGCCATTTTAATCCTGCTAACATCATTCTCATTATTACTGTTTTTAATCTATTGTTATAAATTCTTGTAAAACGAATAAATTTGTTGTTGGAACCGAGACGGTTTTGAACTAAGTTCATCTACAGGCCACTCTTAAAATGGGTAAGCTGCTTAGGAAACACCCATTACCTGGTGAAGTCGGCAACAGAAAATACGCACACAAATTAGCAGTCATATGTATTATCAATAAAATATTCTCGGGCAAACAGCCGCGTTAACTGGTTACCGTAGTAAACCGACGTTTCGGGAACAAACTCTGTCCCCATCTTCAGGGTGTACACAGGCGACTTCCGAGGATCCAGTCACATCAGAACCCTGAAGATGGGAACAGAGTTTGTTCCCGAAACGTCAGTTTACTACGGTAACCAGTTAACGCGGCTGATTGCCCGAGAAGATTTTATTGATTTTACTCGCCGCGAAAGTCTCAAATCCTAAGTCATATGTATTAGTTTCGAACACTTAAAGAGAACCACTTGAAGATGACCAATTAAAGTCGAAACATGCAGTGGATTCTAAATAAACATTGAGACTATAATCAAATACTGTTGTGTAGGCGGATTGTCAATCTAACGATAGCTTATATTACTTGCTGTTCCCACAAACCGTTTAAACTAAACCACGTGTCAGAAAAGAATTACATAAGTTTGTGATCTTATGTTTTATTTTAGAGAAAGGGTTAGGAATATTCAAAATCTGAAAGAGAAAATTTTATTATGGATCTGGTTTCATATTTATGACAATTTTTATAGTTTAGAGGACAATTAAACTTACAGAAATATATCTCATGTTTATCAGTGCGGGCTAAAAATATGTTTTCACCATAAATAATAATAATTACAGACCTACTAGATGCAAAACATCATGATATACTTTGTAACGATATACATATATAAAGAAATATTTTATTTTAAATCGAAATCTTGGTTTTTTGTTCTGATAACCCTGATACTGTGTGCACCCCTGTACATTTCAGAATGGAGCTTAGACATATTTAGTAAACGAATTACAGATACTTTATGCAAATGACCCATATATAGTTGCACTGTTCATAATAGCTTGACGGCTGCTTAACTCAACCATGACCATATCTTACTCTATTCTTGCACCTCGTTGTTCATAGAGATGCGTAATCATTTCATTATGTAGAGGGGGCAAAGCCACAAAGGAGAGATCTCACTCAAGGCGAACTCGATTAAACGCAAAAGCAGTGCCCCTTAAAATTAGGCAAGAAATCCAAAATGTATATTTATTTCTACAGTGTACCGTTAAATAATCTTCCGTTGTTTGAAGGAGACATTTTTAAACGAGAAATTCTATTAAAGGATTGTCTACAGGGAACCGAATTTTTGTAAACCACATGCCTAAATTTTTGAAAGAAAAATACTTGAAATTTTAAAAAAAATTATGATTTACCCGCCTCTTCTCTCAAAGAGAAACATTATTTCATTGCATTCATTTTCTATGCTACGACGCGCCACTATATATGTTTCTTGGATACCACACAGCCAATCTTCGAAGATGGCGAATGTCTTGTAATTTTCTAAGGGTTGTCCCTGTAGGAAGAAATCCCTGTATTAGCAGAATCTGAACAATTTTACACAGTGACTTTGTCAACAGATATATGTAATCTGAATGGCGTTCTATCTGTACTAGGATACAAAAGGTTATGGTCGCTTAGCAACACGTTCTGTTGAATAAGTAGTTAATTTTCTTCCCATATAAGATTAGCCTTGTTTGGAAATAAAAGCAGCACGTGATAAGTCAATTGGTGTAGGACTCAGTTCCGTTTCTTGTATGTTATAAAGTAGTTAAAATAAGTGACTGACTCTGTCTATATTTCACAAACAACAGCACTTTGGGATTCCCCTTATTACAAAGTGAGGAAGAGCCTTGTGCTATTATGAGCACTTTCATTGGGATCAAAGCCTGCATGAATTATCTAAATTATCGATAAAATCCTGGTGTAACCGCGTGGTATATGTTTGACATCCAGTAGATACACAGCAGATAATTGGTTGATTGGCCTGAATTCGGTTGCGGCTAAAGCAGGTAGTTGAACAGATGTAATTCTAGAGACGGATCAGTCCACCGCGTCTGATTGAAAATGTACTGTAACAAGCTCTGGTCCTAGCACTTTCCTCTTCACGACCAGATTTTTTCTTTGCAACACCCAGCCTCGAATTCCGGGGACTCTTCCCCTAAGAATAAGGCGGTCGAAGCTTAAAGCTAACAGCTCACTTCTTTGCAGTGCCGAAGTCTGGAATGAATATGGTTTTGTCGCCGCGTCGTGCATACGCTTTTTTTGTGTGGTTCTTGTAATTAGTCACAAGAGCAGCGAACTGATAATTAAATTTTAACCGTAGTTTACGTTTTTTGTCTAAATTACGAAGTAGCGTTTGATCGGCACTTGTAATTTCATTCTTTTACGAACTTTCTTGTTAAGTTAAATTTACATCAAATTAAAGGTATGTTTTCAGAGGAATGTTCTGGAACAAAAGCATAGTATTTTATACATTTTTCTATTTTAAGCCAATTGAAAGACAATTCCAGAAAGGAAAATATGATGGTACGATACATGAGTAACCTGATAATTAAATAAAATAAATGAATTTGAGCATCTTCAGGGGTTTAAAGTGCGCTGGTGAGAGTTAGATCACGTGGCTCGGACATCACTGAGTTAACAGTCGAGAATTTTTGTTGTTTTGGTGAGTATTCTCCGGGTGCAGTGTTTCATTTCTTTTAAAAAATGGATGAAAAATTCTATCTTATCTTTAAACAAAACTGTTTGTAGAAACCGACATTAACAATTAGTTACTGGTAATATGACTTAAAAATGCCGATACCTAATGGAATATTCATGATTCGTCGCTAATGAAAAAGAACCAATTATTAAATTCAATGATTGAAACAATATTTGTGTGTTTGTTCATGTCGGAAAGTTTTCATTAACTTTCGTGTGAATGTTTCATGTTCTTGGGACCACAATTCTCGTCAGAATTGTCTCATTATGGTTGAATTTGAAGACACTCAGATTAGGGTTACTAAAAAATTGAAAGTATTTAGGGATCATTCATTTGTATTATCAAGTAGTTATCGCTTACAGGCCTAAACAATAAAGTCACCAAAGACCTACATAAATATTTTCAGTCCTATTAAGATTATCTTTACAGGCGTAATGAATAAATCCTCGTTTAATTTTGCCTTCGTCACTGTTATTTGTCAATTAAGCGCTCTGAAAGGCTATTACCGTATTCACGACAGCACGCCATTGAACCCTATTCTGAGCCAGCTAAATCCATTTCACATACTCTACATTAAATATATTTGAAATCCCATGTAGTATCAACTTCCTTCTGTTCCCTGGTCTTTCGAAACTTCTGTTGTCAGATTTACCAACAGAAATATTGTATAGGCTTATCCATTAATCATGTGTCATTCGAAGTGTATATTTTGGTTGTCAGTTCGTTAATGATTTCAGCGCTGTAATAAAACTTGTTGAAGATTGCCAATTATGAAGATCCCGATTATGCTGTTTGCGAAATTTGTAGGTAAAATAGACCATTTAGGGCTGTCTTCTCTTCGATTAACAGCCAGTAAGAGAGGAGCTCGGTGTGTATGTCCCTTACTCCCACATGGTTCTTCGGAATGTGTGTGTGTGTGTGTGTGAAAGAGAGAGAGAGAGATACATTTCGTGAACAAAACTTACCTCAACGAACTACCACACATCGTTGAGATGAATTTCCTAGTTGGTTGAAATTGAGAGATTTCTTAAAATCGAAACTGGTTTCAAATAATTTATTACTTTTGACTGAAGTTTGTTCCCTGTTGACCTTTGAAATTTTAGGTTGTTGATTCAAAAGAAGTTTGTTCCGTTCTTTGAAGGTAGTGCTGATAGCGTGACTGTGCATGTAAATCATTTAAATACCTTAAGCTTTTCGGGTTAAGTAAACAGACACATTATTCATAGCTTAGAAGCTGCTTTTAAAACAATTATGTAGTACAATTATTCATGTTTTCGATGTATGTTTAATTCTCCTAATGTGATGTCTTATTTAATAATTTCTTTTTTCTTATGCGTATGTTATTATGGGGGAAAATGATAATTACAAAGCCTGTTTTTGTAGGTAATATTGGCTTAGACAGATACTGGGAACGACCCGTTCTTCAAGTGCCTGAGCACTGTGGGGTCCCAACTTTTCGTTGGCTCGATCTATAGACATTCGGTAGGACTTCTTGGACGAGGGATCGGCCCGTCGCAAGGCCTCTACCTGTACACAGGCGAGAGTGTGCCCAACTTATTCGAATTTATTCTTTTTTTATATAAAACGACGACGATGATATAAGCATTGTGGCTAGGCATGCGATGGAGTTCTGTCAGCTTGGTTTTGTGCTTGAACACGCATGGAGGGAGAATAAACGAAGTTCAACGGAGTCTTAACCTTTCGACACCTTTCATCTTCATGCTTTTACGAATTCAAGCATTGGAAAAGAGATCAAGGTGGGCTTCTGAACCTTACAAGTAGATGAATGTATCATGTGAGGGTGTGACTGGTCCTCTAAACCCCCACGCCCCGTAATCTGGTGGATCAGGGCTTTGATGTTCGGCTGTAATCTTCCTCTAGAACAGCTTTCTCACCGCGACTATTAAGCCGTCTCTGCTTGTTGTGGGTTCACATCCTTTGACCAGCCGCTGGCTTGGGATTTCCTGGAATAACACTCTATTGGACTATGAAGTCTCCTGACCCCATCCAGTGCAGTGTCACTCCTTAAAGTGTACATTAAATGACAGTGCACTTAAATTCTTATTACAGTGTTATTATTGTCATATAAAGAAGCAAGAGTTGAATTATATTATTATTAACATGGTTAAGGAATTAAACATGGAAATATAAAAAAATCAGATTAAGTTAAGAAACCTACCTTCTAGTAAGTGTTTGAATTTTACTGTTTAGTTATACATTTGTGTATAAATTTCACGTGCAGAGAGTCCAAATAAGTTGGACTTGTTAGATGAAACCAATAATCTAGAATTTTTACTCGACCATCATGGCTGTAATAGTCGATATGCAAGTAATATTCCATAATTTATGTGTAGTTTAAGGCGTACCTGACAGAGAGTGCGAAAGGAAAACAAATTTTCGTCAGAAAAAGCGAAATGGTAATAAGCCGATTGGAAGATGCACTGATTTGTAGAACAATATTAAAATTCATGTTTAAAAAATACTGTGGAAGGGTATAGATTGGATTTTTTTTTTGTCTAGAATAGGTTCCAGTGGCGATCTCTTGTGAAGACGATTTCCACAAAAGGCGAAGACTTACGTCTAAAGTAGGACTCTCCTCGCGCTTTTCATACGAGTTATTTTACGTCGCTGTACCGTTAGAGCAGGTTGGGCCAACCCAAATGATCTTTCGGGCCACTTTGGAAATGCATCATAACTCCGCGGGCCACATATAAAATTATATATCCCCATATTAGATTTAGATACACTATAGACATTTTTTTGGAGTGAAAAATTGAAACATAATGAGTTATTATTATTGTGTTTACTATTATTCTTACATGTAAACATAGATTTAGAGGATAGGATGATAATGAATTGGGAAGGAAACTGAAGAAATAGGTCGTAGCCTGATAAACGGCACTGTCCCGGAATTTGACCTGAGAGATGAAACCACGAAGATCCTACTAAGATATCCGGTTTCCGGGCCGAGTTTTTGGCTAAATCCCTTCTACAGAGCAAAAATGCTATTCGCTCAGATGCGACGTTGTCTGTTACGCCCTGATGATCGAAATCTGCTGTCAGGTCGTCAACCACCCGCGACGTGTCGAGAAGCCGCAAGTGCAAGGCAGTTCTTGTATTCGTACCTTTGTTCAAGGTGAAGGCTACTGAACCCGACTGCTCATCAGAGGACGTTCAGGACCTGTGATTGACGTAACGTTAAACTTAGCAAGCATAAATTTGAGAACCCCATCGGTCGGTTCTAAGCGGACATGAGGCAGCAAGGCAGCACTGATGCAGAATCTAGGACACATACCGAGCGACGTAACGTGTTGATGTTCTCGAAAGTACTCGGAATGGAATTCGTGACTCGAGCTACGTGTCGCTGAGTAAAGTCAGGAGCGTCCATCTAAAAAAACGTAGCGTCTTGGTAACGTGACTACAAAAGCTGTCCCTCCTTTCCGTTAGTTTAAATGTTAACAGGTCCTGTGTCAAACTAGTAGTAGGAAGGAAGAAGGGAACAAGAAGAGAGACGTAGGATCTGAGGTTTTCACGGCGGTGATGACTGTCTTATGGGTTGCACGGCTCAACAACCCAGAAGACAGCAAGAGGGACATAATGACAGGGAGGGAGAGAGAAATGGGGAAAAATACAGGACTATATGTGTGCTCTCTTAGTTATTCATGATCAGTAATTAATTAATAAAAGTACGGATGAAAGACCAACGCAAAAAAGGAAGTAAAGTTTGTAAAATTTGACACTTCGTTTACAATATCTCTCATCTTTTTGCTTTATCTTTGACGTGGGACAGTTTTTTTTCAAGAACGTAAATCTTCAACGCCGACAAAAGTTTCAAGTTTCAAATGCGTCGTCGTTACAGACAAAGCGGCGCATACTCTCAAGGTCACTCCATTTGACCTTATCTTTGGCCGGTTGAATTCAGGACGTAACCAACACCGTTACTTCAAAACCCATTTCAATTTTATCCTCCCACCACAGCCTCACTTGAATCCTTTTATCCCATATACCACCCCTGCATGTTACATGTCCCTCCAATCTGATCCTTCCCTGTAAGAGTTTAAACTTGAACGGCGACTGAATGCAGTGAAATCTCGGGAAATCAGCGATGCTAGAATGAAGCTACGATTTAACGTTTCGGATACTGTCTCTGCTTCCATCGTCAGGATTTTATTATACAAAATGGAGCATCACATTGAGCATGTAATCCATAATGGATAAATCTCGATGAATTGTTCTTTGTATTCACATACACACACCACACGCTGATACACGCACACTAAAGCTTTTATTTAAACTCTCGATCTTGTATCATTTCTTGCGCCAACCTGCAGATCTATTCTTGATCGGCTGGTCGCCCAAGAAAATTTCGGTCCTTATTTTTGGTAATCATATGTTTACTATCAAGTAAAGAGTACAGATTATGTTTATTTTTTTATAGTGTTTATTCCTTTGTTAAATGTATTATAAACTTGAAGTTGAAATTCGGAAGAAATATCCCAGTGTTTTGAAAGAAGCGGCTATTTGGACAACCTGTCTTGCATCTCTCCGGGTGTTGCAAACAAGGTACACATCCCGCAGGAATCCTTCGTCTCGAAACAAATGAAGACCAAGGCCCGGCCTAACTATTCTGGGAAGGGAACAATGCGCCGAGCTATTTTTGTGCTGCATCACTCAATGCTCCTTCTGTTGGTACATTCCACGTTACCAGCTTTTGGAACGCAAATAACTGGAAACAACCCCATTATCATATTGTTTTTATCCGTCCAGAATTTTAATTACTGTTTTATAAATGTAAATTTACGGGATGTAACTTAGTAGCTGTGATTTTCAATTCCATCCCCTGTTTATCGCTAGTCTTTCTTCTGGCCAAGAAAGCATTCAATCGTCCAGTGTGCTTCATGCGACTCGGAGGGGCTCACGGGGTCCCGTCGTTAATTTTTGGCTAATTATCCAGGCCCTTTTTGTCTGCACGGATAATAGAAAATTATAAAGACGGTTCACCAGCAAAAAAATATCGTTACATCTATACAGGTTGAGTCAGAAGTATGTTTACAAACTTCTTATGTGTGTTCCTTGATCAAAAATAAGAAAAAATGTTCCTTTGAACATGTGGTCGCAAATGTTTCATTTTCGAAATAATAGCCAAAAATAATTTTCAATGCATGCCTTTATTGCATTTATGGTATTCGATTTCTGATCTTTTTATTAACATTCTGATTGGGCGGTTTGGAGAGCTCCATTAAAAATATTTCCATTTATATATTAAGGGAGAAATAAACATTCTTATCTCTGGAATTTTCGATGCGGTTTTTAAGATGGAAGTTTATTGTGAAAATGTTTTCATACACCCTGTTGCTATTATTGTTATTATTATTATGCGTCATTGCGTCATTATCTGTCAATAGATGGCATTCAGGCATTCCTTGGGGAGAGAGCACTTACACCGTTAGAACTTACGTAGTTGCCATGCAATGAAACAAACGCCACAGACAACCATTTCAATTTACCTCAGGACGATTTTCATATTGTAAGGTTTCCTATATGTGTACCTTAGTTAGCGTCATATTATTTCTTACAGGACGTGGGATGGAGAATTTGATATTCAAGATCTCACTTCGTATTAATCACAGATTAATCTTGTTTACCGGGAGAACATTGGTGATTATCTCGTTAAATATTACCGTAATCAGCGGCAAACATTTGTTAAATTAACCCACTTTATGTCATTATTATTTTGTTGCATGATTCCGTTATGGACTGAAACGTCTTGAGAAATTAGTAATATACAAATTTATTTTCCTGTTACTAACAAATTTGGCCTCTTGAATACAAAGGAAATCGCCTATGACGTTCGGTCTCCGGGTTACCAAATGCTATCCAGCCTCCAGTTACATTTCCTTTGACCGTTTAAAATCCAATGGAAATTAATGTATACTACATGCTTTGACAGTTAATAACTGTGCCTTTGCGTTTGTGAATTTCGCATGATTCCCGACGTGAATAGCGATAATTTCCTTAAACAGCATTAACCTGTAGGCCACGTGCACTGAATTGTGAAAATAATTGAGAAGAGCTTCAGCTTCAAAGTGGTAATTTATTTTGTAGCTAAAAGTGAGACTTGTGAAGATTGGGAGTAGAAACTTCTCCTTAGATTTGAAAAGGTATTGTGCCTTGGGCATTTTCATATATCTTTTTTTCAGTCCTTATCTGTAAGATTAGAAAAAGTTATATACTCGTTCGCTTTAGAGTCTGCAACAGTTTTAAAAACTCTGAGTATGGTTGATCAGAAACCGTCTTATAGATTTGACATATTTGGTAAGTATTATATTTTTCATTATGTAAGATTTGAGGTTTTCACAGCGGTGAGTATAAAGATTTCTGTCTTCTGCGTTGTTGCGCTGTGTAGTCTGGTCGATGTTAACCAACGTTTCAGAGGCCATACTGCCTCCGTCATCTACCAGACTACACATCGCAACAACCCAGAAGACAGAAATCTTCATACTAAGTATCGCCCTGATGACGGAGGCAGTATGACCTCTGAAACGTTGGTTAACATCGACCAGACTACACAGCGCAACAACCCAGGAGACAGAAATCTTCATACTAAGTATCGCCCTGATGACGGAGGCAGTATGACCTCTGAAACGTTGGTTAACATCGACCAGACTACACAGCGCAACAACCCAGGAGACAGAAATCTTCATACTAAGTATCGCCCTGATGACGGAGGCAGTATGACCTCTGAAACGTTGGTTAACATCGACCAGACTACACAGCGCAACAACCCAGGAGACAGAAATCTTCATACTAAGTATCGCCCTGATGACGGAGGCAGTATGACCTCTGAAACGTTGGTTAACATCGACCAGACTACACAGCGCAACAACCCAGGAGACAGAAATCTTCATACTAAGTATCGCCCTGATGACGGAGGCAGTATGACCTCTGAAACGTTGGTTAACATCGACCAGACTACACAGCGCAACAACCCAGGAGACAGAAATCTTCATACTAAGTATCGCCCTGATGACGGAGGCAGTATGACCTCTGAAACGTTGGTTAACATCGACCAGACTACACAGCGCAACAACCCAGGAGACAGAAATCTTCATACTAAGTATCGCCCTGATGACGGAGGCAGTATGACCTCTGAAACGTTGGTTAACATCGACCAGACTACACAGCGCAACAACCCAGAAGACAGAAATCTTCATACCTTTCATTGATTACTGGGAGACACGTTTTATAAGTGTCTGGAACTTTCAGCGTCATTCTTACTTTATTAGCGTGTAAATGAAAAATTTCAGAGTAGACCTGTGTCTTAATACATTCTTATACTTGCGAATTTTTAAGTCATTTTTCGTAATTATAACGTATTTCGAAATATGCGGCGTCTTAATTAATTTTCATGTGATGTAATTATGGTTTATTACGTACTCAAATTTGAGTGGAAAAGTCTTAGAAGGCTCTCTCCTTTTCAGGTTATTGGACCAAATTTTTTTACACATTTCTCATCACCCCAGTCATGACTTAATGGTCCTAATATTATTCTGTGAATATTAAAAATTATGCTAATAAGATTACACAGCTATCATTAGGATAGAATCGAGGCCTTAAAATTGAGATTTTCAAAAGAGTATAATTATTAAAATTAACATGCGCCGTTGGACACTTGCTGATAGACTGTTAGGCAGGCGAACGATAGAGCAGTTGATGTACTATTTGGAGTCCCTGCCTTGCACGTGTAAAGTCTGTCAGTTCTGAAAGACAACTCAGATTCTCGTGAAATTCGTGTGGCTAGATTATTGAATATCTAGTGTAGTTGGTTTTGTTTTTCAGAAGTAGAAAGAACAGCAACTGTTAAGATTCATTGTCGATGTTGGTCTTATGGGCTGTAACACTGCGTCGACTTGTAGGTAGAAACAAATTTTTCGGAGGAACATAGTGCCCCTATCTTTAAGGTGGAAGCTCAACCTATCCGCTTTATTGCAATATGTAGATGAATATCGTCCGTATAGATATTCTATAAGCTATACTTTAAACAATAAATTCAACAGAATATGAAACATAAAACCGAGAAATTAGATCACGACATATAATATATAGGCCCCATTGTCTTAATAAAAAATGGGTCATTTCTAACCACAGCATGATGCTTCTTCAGGTTGATAATAAATGAGACAGCCTCCGGATGTAAAGGTAGCAGCGAATTAAATATTCTTTGACGTGACGACAAGGGGCAGACCTCCAGCTTGGCGACTAGGCGCGGACCTAACGACCATGCTGACTCCGAAAGAATGGCGCGTCACATCCAAGAAATCTATTCGAATCTGGGATTCTCTTTTGGGCAACATTTCCAAATTCTAGGAAAATCTGCCCTTTCTCGCTGGCCAAGTTCCCCACCAAATTAAATCATCCTTCACCATCTGTCGTTGTGGGGGTGATTCTCACACTACAGCGTCATATCGACAAGCGACGGCAGATAATTAATTAGCTGTCATTCCCATTAACTTGTACGACTTTAGAATTCCGACAAGAAGGCGAGTGAGCGACGGCTTGTTGCGCCTAGAGAAACAGAGCTACAAGGTTGCTGTGTTGCCAGAAATTCTTCTTGACTCTGGCTGTCCTAAGATTGACAGCATATATATTAGCAGTGCCCTCATGGGACTTTCCAATTCTTTGCACAGATCTGCCATTCTCCACCTCTCGCTTTAAATAATTAAGCAACTTTAAAGTAAGCTTTATATCTTTTCTTAAAGTCTGTTACATGGATCATCCGCCCGTTAAAAAGGAACATTAAAACACTAACTCCCTTCAATATTTTAAGCAGACAGGTATATTAAGATATGAAGGGAGAAATATAACGCTTACATTAGCAATGTAGCATGCTGTGTAACGCTGGTCGCGTAACTGAGAGAAACCTGGACTTTTTGCTTGAATCCCAAGACAGTCTAGATATTACATTTATGGCCATTTGAAATTCTGTGATAGAAGGCAAACACCGCAGGTACAACTCTCCGTGGCATTTCATTTTTACGAACTTCATCGAACAATTTTTAAAGAAATATCTTTTAATATCGAAGTTCGACAATACACGCCTTCTAGATTACAGTTTGCCTGGTGTTTGTTTAGATTACTGAAAGCCACTTACCCCGTTGTATTTGAACACTCAAATGTGAATCGAATGTTTTGATCATTAATTCATTTTACAACTCGTCAGACATATTTCACGGGGCTGAATTGACTCGGTAAATCTATCATACAGCACTTACTATATTTTCAGTTAGGCGACATTATCTAAACTGAACAACACCAAGCATTTTTCGGATTGGTTCTTCCTGTAATATCTTCGTGCATTTAATGTTTCTATCCCTTTATAAACTTTCTTGGAAGGATGATAATGTCCTTCTGGATTTCTGCCCCGTTTACTGTCGTCGGTAGATGCCGTTTCGGAGGAACATACTGTCTCCATCTTTAGGATTAAAGATACATGCATCTCACCGCATTAAACACCTCAAATCTGACATTTCGTGGAAGACTTCGCCAGCTCCGATCCTTTTAACATCTACGACCAGGCAAGAATCTGAATCCGTACACTATGAATATTAATGTCTTGCTGTAACTTTCCAAAGAGATCAACCCCTTTAACCCCGGCCCATTTCAGACACCAGGTGCGGGTAATTTGTGGTCCGATGAAGTTCATTAAGTTGGCTCCGCTGTGCACTCAGTAGAGGAAAATGTTGGCGATTACACAAAATTACTACACACGGCGTGCAGATAAACTAATGGGATAATAACAGACGCACCAGAAATCGAGAGGTTAAAATACTGATAAGGGTAAAAAAATACACTGCAGTGCCGCAGTGATTGCACCAGTGCTGTATAAACTATAATGTTTGTTATGTGTTTAGTCGCTGTTCATTATACATTATTTTGGTTGTAACACGCCACAAACAGGAAGTAATCATTATTATTAAGAATAAATTAGGTGCTTTCTACGGGAACCGGGGTACATTCAGCAGAAAAATTACAAACAATATTTGGTATCTATTCTTAAAAATTCGTGTTTTAATTCTGGATTGTTGCACCGATTAATAAGCCGCGCGGGACGATTACGCCGATGATTGACGCAGCAAGCATCGCTGAGACGTCAATAAACTACTACCACATTATATAACGCAACATCCCAAAAGCCAGCCATCTTCTTACTCGATGCCGTTAGAACCTTAAATCTCAATTTGATTAAAATACTTCGAAATGAGACTAGGTAGTCTACTTTTTTGGATACGGTGATGAACTTTTGGGTTTTATGAAATCGGGATGTAATGTGACCGAGAAGTTTCTGCCGATTTGCCTGTTGGGGTAGTGTATCACCCGGTTGACTAGTTACGTAGTACAGATCGGACCCCCGATGTAGTCGGCCATAAATTTGAGTCTGTGTATACGTTCGCCTCACTGAGCTTTATTGGAAATGCCTTCAGGTGGGTAGAAGGAAAACAAAAACATGGCACGCTAAAAATAACTAACACAGAAAGTCGGACAGAAGTCTTAAAGCAACAGGTAATTGAAGACCCTTCCAGTTGTAACAAGGCGAGTTTCATGTCGTGTGGGTGACGTATACTGCAGTCTTATTTAAACACGGGCAGGTGAAAGATTTCTAGTGTCATTAAGTAAATTCACTTACATTCTTTGAATTACAAGGAAAGTTAAAAGCTCTTACTTCATCCTTAATAGTTATAAATGTTGACAGAGTCGTACCGCTGTGTCATTACCGACTGTAGAAGATTATCTAGTGTTGCTTATAATATGGTAATATATACAGAAATTAATCAAAATTCGTCCATTTGTTTTAGAGTTAAAACCATAGACGGACAAGATCAGTTTTACGTGCAATAACTTTATATTAATTTTATGTGCGATCTGCAATGAACGTGTTGGTCGAATAAATATCTAATACGTTAATGCTTTGAAAAGTAAATAAATTCTGTCATAATAGTAGCGCAAGGAGGCTTGAAAGTGTTTTGTTAACACATCATTCGAGATTGAACATACATAACATGTGTTTATTAAAGCGATGTGGGTGTGTGTGACTATGCGTTTGCATAGGGGGTTAGGTTGGAGTAGGAACTATAATAAATATAGGTTTTTTGTATTACATACCATGTAATATTAACATACTCGTATATCACTAAATGTTCCAAATTTTCATGTAACACTTCCATACAGTGCAATGAACGACAGGTGATTAATAAATATACACGTGTATATAGTCGATAAATGTTTGCTACCATTCAAGTAATACTATATATTATCCTCCGCTGTCCTACCTTAGAAATTGACGTTAAAAATAGCTTACATAAAACTAGGCTATGATTTTATTCACTGTCATGTTCCGAGATCAAACTAGGTTTTTTGTGCCTGCAAATGAAGATTTATGGCGAGTGACAATGTTGAGGATGGTGAGAAGCGAAATAACAAAGGACTTGAGAAAATTGCATAATGATGAGTTTCAGAGTATATACTACACTTCACTCAATATTGTTAGGGTAATCAAATGGCAGACGCGTGGGTGAAATAAATACATGCCAAATTATAACCTAGACTATAAATTCCGAAGGAAAAATTAAATCGAAACAGAAGCATTAATACAAGATATGTTGTCGCTTGTTATAGTGAATTTATAATGAGTGGCTTTTAACGTTCGGGCTCCTAATTCTGTTATGATATGCTTCTTATAAACGACGTATCCTTGCGCTGGTCATACCTTTTCTTGTAAGATTTGAGGTTTTCACAGCGGTGAGTATGAAGATTTCTGTCTTCTGGGTTGAATCGCCCTGATGACGGAGGCAGTATGACCTCTGTAACGTTGGTTAACATCGACCAAACTACATAGCGCAACAACCGAGAAGACAGAAATCTTCATACCTTTTCTTATTGGTGGAATTCGAGATAGGATACTACGTTGTGTTTTTCATTTAATTTAAACTTTTTTTTTAAAGGAGCTGCCATTAGTTACTTAACGTTTGCATGGCAAATTCGCATTCAAAGCCATAAATTCAAATCGGTAGCAAACATCTTGGGCTTATTGTCGCTTCACTAGGGAGACACGAGGCTCTGTCTATAAATGAAAACCGGCTTCTTGATGGCAGGAGACAGTGACGGAGTACTACATTCTGCTATTGGCAAAACGTGGCCACTAAATATGTGATACTCATTACCTACAGAAATACAACAAGGACTTAAATATAACTTGGATTTTGAGTTTAACGAGTCAAGCCGAGTGATTTCCAAAAAAGGAAATGTTTTAGTGTTAGAACAATCCAACCAAGGTACTTGACATGGTTAGGCATGTAGCATTCACAGGAGAGACGATAAATTAATATTTTTATAGGTAAGTTTCGAGGGAAGAGTCTTTTAGTGGTCGAATTGCAGATGAGAGGATAATGTTAAAATGGATGTTAAGTAAATACGGTACAGACTCGGCGCAACTGATTCAGGTTTGGACCATTGGCGGGCGTCTGTGGATACGTTACCTTCGAGTTTCATTAAAGTAATGAATTTTCTTGAGTAACTTAGCAATAATTGGCTCCCGAAGACGAAATCTACGCTATGCTGTTGTTTCCTTAAATAACAAAATAATCGATTTTGGTGGATGCAATGATGGAACTGATTGAATTCCAACAAGTAACGAGTGTGTAAACTTAATTTTGCTGCATACGTAGAGCGCTGTATGTATTTCACCTCTTAGGTAATAGTACTGGAACCTCGGTTTAACTGTTCGAAAGCTAGAGGTCTTATTCTAGGACCGCGATGTAGTACGTTCCTTGATAAAGTTGGACGCAATTGTTACTTCCCTGATCCCATCTAGAACTGTATGCCTAACCGTCAAGCGCCGCTCCATAAAAACAATAGCATAAAATTAATTATATTATAGCACTTCCTGCTGGGAGCAGAGAAGTGGCAGTCGCGTTTAACTTTATCAGTGAACGCGCTGTATTTTGACGCAGAAATCTGGCAATTTCATGAAAAAATTTCTTGTATGAAATTAGAAGTTACGTATTCTGTATAAAGGTCTTTGTATATTCTAATAACATTCCTAGTCACAGTAGCGCTCTTTGGAGGGCAGCACTGTATA
The DNA here is from genome assembly GCF_000696155.1 of Zootermopsis nevadensis. The sequence continues at coordinate 45,185 of NW_019060872.1, forward strand.
TCCCTTGCAACCACTGCATTTCCCGTTCGTTGTTAAGGGAGACAGAGTAGTGAGAGTGGCGAAGGAAAGTATATACGAGGGTGGATAAGTTGGAATGAAAGTTTATTACACCATGAAAGTGCAGACCCCACGTTTGGTGCCTTTATTGAAGCAGCTACGGTCACAGGCTTCAATTGCTCTGGCGGGCTGGAGAGGTAGCGGTTTTGAATTTAAATCCTTGTGTCAGCCCCGAAAGGGGGGGAGGGGAGGGCAGCCAAGCCATTGCCTCCAGAAGATTGCATTACAGGGTTCCGAGATTGCAAGGCTGTTGAAATGCTGAAGTAACTCTCAATCCTACTGGAAAATATGCGTGCTTTCCCTTTTCTTTCCACGAAAATTACTCACGGAAAAAACTCAACAGAATATCTGCATCTTGTGCAAAAGAATTCAGTTGTTTCTCTTGCTTGAGCCCCGTGTCATGAACACGGCTGGGGAAGTGGAGGGAAGGCTCCACGCATTGTTAGACTGGACGCACAACGGTCAGTCAGTCAGAGACAATGCACTATTAGGCACTCTAAATTCTGTCAGCACATTTTTGGTATTTGTTGAATCTATTGGCAAATACGGTTTCAGTGGCGGACATGACTTCCTGGTGTTATTGTCCTTTTTTTGCCTGTATTTACATTAATTTCTGAACAGTACACTAAATGTATTTCCAATGATAGTCTTAGAATTATTAATCCACCTGAAGATTGAGAACTGACTGTGTTTACACTTGCTACTCCATAACTCTTCAAAATTACGAACCGAAAATTTCCCGCATATTCACTTAAGAGATTACATCCGAAGACGTTCTCCAGGACCAGTTTTCCATTTCAAAAAGATAAGATGCTAAAATCGATGAAGGAACATCCCAACGCCTCAGCCACGGCAATAAACTAGGATTATTTTGAAAAGACTTTTGCCGTGTTATCTAAGTGGCCAAGATTTCATCGTCCAACCAACCATAAACTTTAACTGGTCTGATTGAATTTGTTGATAAACTGAATGTTAAGCAGAATATATTCTTTCGTTTTAAGAGAGGGACAACTGGATGTAATCCAGTTATTGTTAAAGAACGGTGAATCTAGGAGAGTGATATAAAAGGAATTCATTCCTGAAAAATTAATCAGTACATAAGTGGGGCATTTGGAGGTCGCATCACCTCTTGCACCAGGTAGGGGAACGAGGCCGTACATGTCGTTTCAAACGAAGATGTTAGCCAAACCTCGACTGCTAACACGCTAGTTGCTTGTGTCGTGGCTTTTCGTTTAGAGCGCCGTATCACTTTAATTGTGCAACCTCTATTGTACGCGTGGGCCACGTGACTTATGATTGTAAATCATTGAAGGCAAAGTACAATGAAAATACTCAATTGCCAAGATTTGTACGACCTTCCTGCCTCGGAATTTTACTAAAACATTTGAAAAAGTCACGCTTCTCCACTGGCATTTATCGAATGAGCAGGGAGGATAAAGTTCACATCCCCCCCCCCCCCGAAGATCTAATGTCCCACGTATTTACACCCCATAGCCCATCCACAGTCTTTCGTGTCGTGGATGGAATCCAATGTCAGACCTTTGGAATGATGAGAATTAACTTCTGGTTTGGTAACAAGGAATTTCTACTCCACCATACGTTGAGCTAATTTTATTTTCGTTAGGATTGACCCAATGTAATCCCCACTTTACATGATATTTAAATTGAAAATTATGAAGACAGCTCAGCGGTAAAATAATAATATGCATATTATTAAACGTTTCCTTTAAACTCTTTTAGATTTGATTAAATATAATGGAATTTATATTTATACATTTCGACAGTAAGGAAAACGGGCGATATTAATATTTTTGTGTTATTCCCGAATCACAAGACTGTTTCTCTTTAAAGTCGGGATTATATTCTTAAGTGTTTAATGAATTCTAAGGGAGAGATAATATATCCATCTGTTCTTGATTACTTTCGACAGTAGACTTGTATGCTGCTGTTTAATACATTTGTAGCTGTCATCTTTGCTACAAGTTTCTGCAAAAGAAAAGCCACAAGAAAGAAAGTAGGGAATTAAATGACATCTTAAATAAACGAGCAACGACGTTGTAGCAGACTCTCAAAAAAAGTACATGAAAATATTTTTATTACACTCTGACTTAATAATCCAGCTTTGATAACATGACGTCAGAGCCAGTGAAAATTTACACAATTGTAAACCCTTGTCAGTAAGGACCACTTTGGGGACCAAGGCGTAGATGGCAGAAAATATTAAAATTTGTTTTAAAAAATAACGGCAGTCAGCGGGGTGCGCCATTTTGCCGGAATACGACATTTGTACGTTGCGATCAGTTGCTCGGTAGTATGACCTCTGTAACGTTGGTAAACATCGACCAGACTACACGGCGCAACAACCCAGAAGACAGACATCTTCATACTCATCGCCCTGATGACGGAGGTAGTATGATCTCTGAAACGTTGGTAAACATCGACCAGACTACACGGCGCAACAACCCAGAAGACAGACATCTTCATACTCATCGCCCTGATGACGGAGGTAGTATGATCTCTGAAACGTTGGTAAACATCGACCAGACTACACGGCGCAACAACCCAGAAGACAGACATCTTCATACTCATCGCCCTGATGACGGAGGTAGTATGATCTCTGAAACGTTGGTAAACATCGACCAGACTACACGGCGCAACAACCCAGAAGACAGACATCTTCATACTCATCGCCCTGATGACGGAGGTAGTATGATCTCTGAAACGTTGGTAAACATCGACCAGACTACACGGCGCAACAACCCAGAAGACAGACATCTTCATACTCATCGCCCTGATGACGGAGGTAGTATGATCTCTGAAACGTTGGTAAACATCGACCAGACTACACGGCGCAACAACCCAGAAGACAGACATCTTCATACTCATCGCCCTGATGACGGAGGTAGTATGATCTCTGAAACGTTGGTAAACATCGACCAGACTACACGGCGCAACAACCCAGAAGACAGACATCTTCATACTCATCGCCCTGATGACGGAGGTAGTATGATCTCTGAAACGTTGGTAAACATCGACCAGACTACACGGCGCAACAACCCAGAAGACAGACATCTTCATACTCATCGCCCTGATGACGGAGGTAGTATGATCTCTGAAACGTTGGTAAACATCGACCAGACTACACGGCGCAACAACCCAGAAGACAGACATCTTCATACTCATCGCCCTGATGACGGAGGTAGTATGATCTCTGAAACGTTGGTAAACATCGACCAGACTACACGGCGCAACAACCCATAAGACAGAAATCTTCTTCCTACAGAATGTTTGTATTAACTGCTAATTCGTACTGCGTTAAACCCAAAAGGTGAACATCGACATTGATACGTTCTTCATTATGGAGAAAGCTTAACTTTGTATTTATGCAAGTTGTGCAAATTACAATTTGTTTGTTCTGTGAAGAGAAATGGCCACGCCAGTTGTGTGCTTGTGAGTGCACCTCACACCTTCTTTCTTGTCACGTCATTCATGCCGACGGCAGTTACACTTGGTGGCAATTGTGTACTACAGTGGACATCTGTCAAAAAGGGGCTTCCATTTTTGTCACTTCCTACAGACCAGATTGCTGAAGGTTTGTAATATTCTGTTCATTGAAGCCATCCACACAGACATTCGTGTATAAAATATTACGGATATCAAATGCTCAAGAATGATTCGAGGTACCCAGAAATGAACAGATATAAAATCTCTCATTAACAATTTATTTTACGAATGTGATCTGTACGCATGGCAATTGTACAAAAACGTTTGTTCTCAGAATCCTGAAAGTACGAGAGCACCCGGTAAGTCTAGGCGTAAGTGGTAGGCAAAAGCCAGCTAGATATTGAAATGCACTGTGAGAGGTGAGAGGGGTGGACTGGATTCAGCTGGCTCAGTGACGTTATCCTGTGAACTTGATAATAAGCCTATTGATCCAATAAAAGGTGATTTACGTTTCTTGTCAGTTTTTCGACTGTTATTTTCTCAGGGACTGGAGTCATGAGTTACTTGGTTCATATTTAACCACACATACAGGAACTGTGGCCATGTTTTTTCACTGCGAACTCTTATTCAAAAATGTATTAAAATTACAGACTTGGGCTCTGCCAATATTAATATTTTTTGGAATGTGTCACATTTATAAATGCTGATCACTTTCTTTAAGATTGAAATAAAAGGCCCAATCTTTTAAACTAAATTACATTATGTGTTGTACATATTTAAAATATTGGACATTGGAAGTAGTGTTAAGTAGGTAAAGTTAAAGTCAGAGATAGCTAGAAGGTCCGATATGGGTTTCTGATAGTGACATTCACATTATGAAGTTCTAACTTTCTCCAGATGTAAAATCCTGCTCAGACGGACGGATATCAATTAAGTTATACGAAGGGAAGTAAAAGATTAATGGTAATATTATCACACGTTTTACCAAAACAATCTTATATCAAACAGATTCAGCCTCTGTTTCTAAGAAATCATCCTACTTTTTAATTGATTTGTTTAAAATAGCCACAGATACCCTAATTATGTCATAACTGTTATTATAAGTCGGGCTGCAAGCCAGAAATGATTTCTTGTGGCGCTGATTTCCACGACAGAAGCTTGTTTCAAACACGATTTCATGAGCGCTGACTTGTTCGGTGATCTCTGACACTAGGAATAACCTACTTCTCATTCTCAACGCGTGTTACAGCTAATGGTCGCCCACAAAGCGGATCACAACATTGTCCGCCCACATTAGAATATATTTCTGTCCACTCATAAACTTTCCTCTATATAGCACAGCTATTAACTAACTCCATAGAATTGAGTCTTCCTTGACAAGCTAATAGTTCTCTCAGCTAGTCAACAAATTTCCTGAATTTTAGGGAAACGGAAGGTTCATTACCATTTTCATAAGACAGGACCACCGGCCTCTGTCCTGAGTCAGATAATTCTAATCCACTCTCCCAAAGCCCACTTCACCCCCCCCCCCAAAAAAAAAAAAACATAATATTTTCCTCTCATTTAGCCTATGTCTTCCGAGTGGTCTTCTCCCTTCTGAGTTTTGAATAAAAATTCTGTACGATTTCTCGTCACTCCTGTGTGCGCTACATGCCCCGCTGATCTCATGTACCTTCATTGAACCCCCTAGCAAAATATTTGGTCAACAGTACAAATTTCGAGCTCCCCTACATGTAATGTGTCCAAATATTCTCTGAAGCAACCTCTGAAACACCTCATTTTGGCTTCTTCCCTTAACAAGAGAGACCTATACAAAACAACAGATAAAATTATAGTTCTCTATACTTCAATCTTTACGTTTTAGACAGCAGATGGCGAGACAAAAGGCTCTGAACTGCACGGTAGCAAATATTCGCCAAATATTTTTATTACTAATTTTCTTGTGAATGCAATTCTAATTGTTAACGTCGTACCCAAATATTAATTTTTGAACTTTGAAACATTTTCAAAGGATTTATTACTCATCTTTGTATAACGACTTTGTCGGATCACAGATCGTCTTTCTCTGGTGCATTATCTCAGTTTCGTCGTCATGCTAACTGCAGAGATACAGTTGGTTTTTGTAATGGCCAAAGGTGAGTAGAGATCAGGATATATACATACCGGGTCGAAAGCGACATATCTCGTTTGTAACACTGGATGAGTTAACAGCCGAGAATGAGCGGGGAGTTTTTAGATCTCTTTTTCGGGTTTCACTTCTCCTATATTGAAACGGTTGAAGAAAAATAACGAAAGAGAGATTGCCGAACGTGATAATGTCAGAACAGGAAAAAGAAGACATGCGTCATTTCATGTAAGTTATGGTCTGTCTTGGCCTCGGGCGAAATGGCCAAATGAGTGTAATATTCTTCTAAGAGCCTGCAATTCTCTCAGATAATAACAAGTAAATGGGATGGAAGGAAACATTGAGAGAAAAAGGAAAAGATTAATGACGTGTGATTACAGAAAGAAGAAAAGATTTGCCAAAAAGGCAAGAGAAAAGTGAGAATCGGACGCAGAATAAGGAGTTCGGAAACACCTTGTTATTTACCGGAAGAAACTGTTGTTTTATTAATCCTTATATGTCTACAAGGTTCCTTGATGCATTTACCCAGGTTGCAGATATTGAGCCTTAAATGCTTTACGTAATATAATCTGTGTATTACTCTAGAAAAGAATATTTCTCTTGAAGACGTCTGTTTTCTGGGTTGTTGCGCCGTGTAACCTGGTATAATGTATGTTTTGAGGTTTTCACAGCGGTGAGTATGAAGATTTCTGTCTTCTGGGTTTGTTCATCGCCCTGATGACGGAGGCAGTATGACCTCTGAAACGTTGGTGAATATCTACCAGACTACACAGCGCAACAACACAGAAGACAGAAATCTTCATACTCATCGCCCTGATGACGGAGGCAGTATGACCTCTGAAACGTTGGTGAATATCTGCCATACTACACAGCGCAACAACCCAGAAGACAGAAATCTTCATACTAAGAATCGTCCTGATGGCAGAGGCAGTATGACCTCTGAAACGTTGATAAACATCTGCCATACTACACAGCGCAACAACCCAGAAGACAGAAATCTTCATACTAAGAATCGTCCTGATGGCAGAGGCAGTATGACCTCTGAAACGTTGATAAACATCTGCCATACTACACAGCGCAACAACTCGGAAGACAGAAATCTTTAACCTTGTATAAGTTTACCGACCCAGAAGACTAACTGTTAACGTCGATGCACTCGTTACGTTACGTAGTAAAACGTTAGGGCGATTTTTCCGCGTTAACATATTGACGACGTGAAGAGTACAGCGCCGTAACGGCTCATCATTGCTAAAAGATGCCAACACTTGAGAACACCGCTGGAAGCTGGAATTCGAAATGGATACATTTAAAAGGCAAGGTAATTCTCGCATTATATTTATCATTTCGTTGTGTTAGAGTGTTGCTTCATCTTGAGAGAGAAATTCGTCATAAACGGCGATTTGGTACGAAGGCATTCTAGTCCTACTACGAGGTACCATCGCATTTACAGAGACCTCAGTTTTGATAACCGTCCAAAATTTGAGCTTGATGTTCTGAAAATGCAAGTATAGAACAGTGCCACTAACAAAACCTTACCGTTTGTATAATGCAGCATTTTGTTTCTCAGGAGCTCGCCCTGAGTTAACGGGAGGAGCGTTCGTCTCTTCCGCTTTCGTCTGCTTTCGCAAAAATAAACTTTCAACGTTAATTAGGCCTACTGGTTATTTGTTTTTCCTATTCTGAAATGTGCCTTATTATTTTTACGTTTCATAAAACTTGAACCGGTTTAGTAATTAAATGGTCCGTATTTTTACCGGTTCCTTATTTAGCTCTGTACCAAAATTTAATCAACTCTGACAGTGAAAGTGTCTGCTGTGGTCACTATTACAATGGCGACATCGGTACACTTCCTGCTGTATTCCAACAAACACCAGTGGTTATCCACATGAGAACGCTAATGTCGCTGTCTCGCTAATAAATAGAACCGTGAAGTTGCTAGTTCCATTTCTCGTCACATACCCATTTGTTTTTGTCGGTATATATAGTTCAATTCCAGGTATCTGACAGTGGAAAACCTGAAGCATTAATGAAACTATTATTTTCCAGACCAATAATTAATTTGTTCTGGTGCTCATTAAAATTAAATGCAACTCGCTTATTAATATGCTATTCATATGTCGACCCTTTCATTGATCCGCTAATGAATAGTAACCCTGCCCCCTTGTTTTGATAACCATTTTGTTACATGTATAGTCAAATTCAAGTGTCCTCAAAAACACAGACATGTCATCTTTCATCTCAACATATTTCAACGTATAATTAAGTATCCAACAAGTTTTATTCACTGTTGTCGTCAACTGTTTCAACATTCGCGTTTCGAATCTAAGAAAATGATTATCTGTGTTTTAATATTACCTATTCCATCTGTTGGTTTAACAGTACATAGCATTACATAATAATTTAAAACTTATGCTAAATTAGTATCAGAAGTCCACTGTTAATAGTAATGAGACGAGACGGGTAGTAGTGTGTAGTAACATGACAAAAAACTCTGACAAATACGGAAATTAAAACAGGTCACATCATACACCGAGTGAATGAAGTACTTAAACTGCTTTGAACAGTATCGAACAAACACGGATTGTAAAAATACGATAAACCAGGGAAGTTTAATGTGTGTGTGTTTATTTATGAACTGTGTAAAGATATTCGGACGAATATTAATGTAATATAGCTCATGACCTAGGAATAAAATAACTTCTTAACACCCACATCACAAAATAAAAATCTCCCTTTAAATGCAAACGGCGTTGTTCTAATAATGTCTATTACTGCATACGCCATCTTGTTGTGAGGATGGATCACGCAACTGAAGCTTCCTGAAGTTACATTTATACCATGCCTATAGGACATACTGCTCCTAACCTCTTTACAGGGCCGTTATCTGTTACAGTTATAAACAGTGTCTAATTTTGTGAACAATAGTAACAGATCAAAATTGCATTAATGGAGTTAGGAGTAAATTAAATTATGGTAATCCTTGACACCATTCAGCTTAGAGCCTTTTATCTTCGGTTTGCAATCTAAAAATCTTAACATGAAATTACGCAGCACTTTAATATTACTTATTACTTTGTACGAGCGTCGAACTTTCTCCTTCGCTCAAAGGGAAAAATCTGAGGATAATTTTAAATGATAAATTGGGAAGGATCCGGAAGGCAGCGTAGTGTCAAATGTAAATAAATAAAGTAAGTAATGAAAAGTGTCCGGATTATTATCACCGGAAGTTGAGAAAGTAGTTGAATCTAGTTGTGGCTTATTTTAAAACAAATTTGAAATAAATGTTTGTAATATACACCTATTTTGAGTAAAACATTTAAGCTTTGCTTTACTGTCTAATTCTGTTATTTATTTATTTATTTAACTTTGCTGTTATTAGATGGAACTATGATGATAAAAGTAAGAAGTAATTATGTCCAAGTTTAAGGAATATACTACAATGATTCTGGAGGAAACTGGGATGACCACAAGAAGTCGATTACATGTCCAAGTTTAAGGAATAAACTACCATGATTCTGGAGGGAACTGGGATGACCACAAGAAGTCGATTAAGAACGCCTGTCTCAGGGCCAATATTTGAAGCCAAGACTTTCTGAATAGAAAGCAAGATTGCTGATCAGTAGACCTCGATGCTCGGTTTTTGGTCTATTCTTGAACTTCACTGTGTATAAACCCCTCTGGTGACGTGCGTATCCAGGTAGATAAATTCAACCGAAAAAGATGAAGATTTAAGTAAGTCCTTAAATAAGAATTATATATACACTGCCCAGAAAGTTACGCAACTTATTCACAGAGTTTCTACAGATATGCTGAGACGGGTTGAGACACATTTACAAGAAAGTGGGGGGGGGGGGGGGGCATACGGTGTAATTTGCAGTTGTAATCTTCATATGTAACTATATTCTGATATGTGCTATAAAAACAGCATTCATCTTCGGGTTTCTTGTCATTTTGAGACAAACTGTATTTCTAGATAAAGTACCTACCCGCTTATCGACCACTTTTTGCCCATAAACAAATAACTGAAATTTTTTACTTCTTTTATCCACATCTTTAATAAATCCTTGCGCTTGTAACAACGTGTATACTAGATTAATCTTCTACGTGTATATTTAAAAAAACTTCATGAAGATTAACGACTCTTTTAAGCTCATGACTAACATAAAGTTTGTGCATTGCAAGAAAGAAAAGCTTTATTAGTCTAACTTACAATTAAATTTAACTTTTAAAAAAAGAAGGGTTATGATAGGCTATTAAACATGTTTTCGAATATTTACTTACGCGATTCCACACAGTAACAAGACGCTGCAAATACAAAATAGTCCGCTTTGTGGTATTAATCCGCAGCTTAGTTATGGTCAACTAGCAACGAAACAGCTATTTGCATAGGTGGTATTATGCACTCTAAGTCAACTTACACAGAATTCTGTGATCTAGACAGAGAGGGCATTACAAATAATATTTTCCGACAACACTTGTTAAATCTTGGAGGATAATTTTTTTTGTCTCTGAAAACTGTGAGAAACTACAGTACTGGAAAGGTGTAGCTCATTGGCAAAACCTAGCATAATCTAACATATCCTAAAATAACCTACACGAAATGATAAACAGGCTGATAAGAAGGCTGATACGAAAGATGATGCTCAGGGCGATTGACAGGCCGATGCGCAGAATTATGTAATCTGATGCGTTGATTGTTGCGCGTACGCATGCGCAGGCTGTTTCACTGGCTGTTGCGCAGTCTGCTGCGCAGCTTGTGCAGAATATGCAGGCGAATGCGCAACCTTTGCGGAGCCTTATGCGCAGTCTGACGTGAAATTCACACTAATGCAAGCACGAATCAAACGTAGCTTAACCTTACCTAGCCGAATAATAGGTAACCTAGCGCGAATTGATGCTACAAAGGACAGATTCTTCTTCTTCCTTTGTTTCTTTCTTTGGGAACAAGGAAATAAGTTGACATATTTTAACTAATTATTTCCATTTTAAAAAAAGATAATCACAGTGACAAAACCTAGTCAACGTAAATCATCGTAAATCGGACACGATGGTGAATATGAATAATAATTTCCTATTTTCTTCTCCAAATGATCTCTCCCAACAACCTCGATAAGTGTACTAGAACTCTGAATCACCCTGTATAGGTGCGGGTACAAAGTTCGTAACTCAATGTGTTATTATTTGTCAGTGACTTGTCTGTGCCTCCACGAGTCTTGGGATATTTGGAAGCTGTTTAAATAACCAGTCTCTGTCCATCCCATCAATGCCGAACATTTGTACCAATGCCGCAGAAATTTAGGATCTCTATCGGATTTTGTTATAGGTTTGTGATTACATTGCGAACGTTTGCACTAATTACTTCAGTTAATATGTAATGGCGACAGTATTTAGCTAAATGTGTTGCACCCTCCTGCCAACTACTGTTAATTATACTCACTACTAATGATCGCATTTGTCAGCCCTTAGCCTCAGTGCAAGCAAGCGGATACTCTGGGTTATTGCACCGGCAATCTGCCTTCATTTTTACGCGTATCTCATCTCCCCCATACATGCTACATACAAGCCCATCCCATTCTTCTTGTCTTGATGGCCTTTGACAATTCGCAGAATATTTTGTTAAATACTTGTAAAAAGTACATATTATAATAATATACTACCGCTGTGTTAATCTTAATAAACTATATAAACAAAGTATATAGTTACAGAAGGCTTGGAATTTAAAAGCACCTATTCTTAAACGAAATGATGTGGCTTCATAAACCGGATGTTAATATTTACCGCAGTGACACTGCGTGTTAATTACTTTTGTAAATATCGCAATCGTTTTATGCATTAAAGCACAAATGGCTCATTAGGACGGAACAGGGATTATCCCAGGCAACGAGACAAAATTATAGAGGTCTGAAAGTAGGGAACTAGTAAAACAAACTAATTTTATTGTAAAAATATTTTATACATGAAGGCTGTGAATGTTATTGATAAATATTTAAGTGAGTGTAAATTTTAAATAGCAAATTTATATTTCTTAAATAATAATTAATAAAAACATGAAACAGTGTCAATGACGTCGTTAATGGTTACAGTTTCGTACGGCGGATAATGAGGTCCATATGTGAAGATTTCTGTCTTCTGGGTTGTTGCGCTGTGTAGTCTGGTCGATGTTAACCAACGTTTCAGAGATCATACTGCCTCCGTCATCAGGGCGATGAGTATGAAGATTTCTGTCTTCTGGGTTGTTGCGCTGTGTAGTCTGGT